>VKOC01000006.1:40169797-40199328 GCA_009364415.1 Spea multiplicata
AAGTCTAAAATGGATGACGTCCTTGTTTTTTTGCACAGTCCTGTCAATGAACAGGTTAACAGAGAGTGGCTGGTAATGTCCCCGTAGTGCAGCTAATGGACAGTCTATTCAAAATGATGAATTATGTATAGTGAATAAATCTATATACACCATATTTATGTCTATATACCAACTTATAAATGTATCAAGCAAAATCAAACACATTTATATTAAGTATACTGCTTTTACTCATCTTAATTTGAATGCACAAAAACTCGTGGCAGGAGGGGATGTGGATGGAACCCATTCTCCTCTGTTTTACCTAATTTTCCCTGCAGCTTATTATTCCCCGACACGCAAAGGTCTTTGAGATACAATCCGTTTTTAAAGGGGCAAATGTGTATGACCCCACGAGGATGTCTGGGCAGCTGCCCCTTTTGCCATGTGATAAAGATGGTCCTGCCCAAAATGTTTCATTCATTTTCCCGTATCCTCTTTTCAGTCTTCTTGTATCGTTTTCTTCCCAGTTATATACGTTTTCTTTTCCTATTCTTGCAGCTCTTACTCTATGGAGATACTGTGATTGTAAATAATCCAGCTAAACAGGTGGTTGCATTGAGACAGGCAGTTGGCACCAATGCCACATCCATTTATTTTGGTTTTATTGTTTTGTCTGAATATTCCTGGAAGCTGAAAAAAAGGTTTGAAATGGGAGGCCAAGTGGCATCACCTGGTGAAAAAAACAGACACTGCCTAATGGGAGTAGTCAATGCCATTCATACATTGTTCTGCCTTTTTCCCTGATTCTAAAGGCACATCTGCTAAATCCAACATTCCAAAGATATGTCAGGTGAACACACGAATAATGTCGTACTTTACAAGCCATTTATTTAAAGGAGCAAACAGGAGCAAATATAAGTCAAAGACCTTTGTTTACAGTGACCAGCAGGAATATATAGTTTATATGGTTTATATTGTGGTGCCCCACTTTTCTGGTCTGTATGACCTTTAATGGAATCGTGCTCCAGAAATCGTCACAACTGATTACCAAGCCTTTGGCAGTATGTTTGTCTTGCTTAGCTGCTCCCATGTCCATGTTGCCCTCTCTCCTGCCCATCTCAGGCTATCTCTGCCTCCTTCAGCCCAGCACCACTCTCCTGTAGGTCCCATTTGTGAGGGAGGCCAATATGGGAGGGAGACCAATATGGGTCGGCGCCACTAAGTAGATACCTGGTATAGAGTATGGTATCCTTTTTTCCTTTTTTCATACTTTCAGATTCCATGTGTACAGAAAAAAAACAAAAAAAATAAATAACCACACAATGAATGTGATCATTGTCAATTCAAGTGTGTGAAAATAAGTAACAGTAAATACATACACAAAAATCTTCAAAGTGCTAAAAAGGAACTCAAAAGGATCCAAATATATGAAAAAAAAAAGAAAATCAAAATTCTGATCTTACATTGGTGTTTCCACTTCTATTCACCACAACCGTGTCACTAATCCAGCACAAAAGCAGCATCTCGCTAAAGGTAGATACCAGTCTACAAAGATACCCAGTGGCTTTGTCGACGTTGATGTTGCGTCTGTTGACGTCAACACATTCCACATGTACAGCTGCTAGAAGCTCCAAAATGGAGATACTGGCTGACAGCCATGCGCTGGCACAAAAGGCTAGCTCTTAGGAATTTCACAGCCAATTCAGGACGCTTGGCAACTATCCATCTTTGGTGAAAACGGCTGGCCAATTAGACAGCATATCTACGCAAAAAGCATGCATCATTTCCATAGAAAAGCCAATTAAGATGGATGATCTACATCTATAACCCTTAGTATTTCATTGAGTGCGGAACTTCAATCCAAGCCTAGTGTTACAGTGTTAGAAAAGGCAAACTGTGGTTATTTATGAACATACATCACAATTTACACATTTTCTAGGAATTAAATAAATTAACTTGGGTTTTTCTGACAGACGCAAGTAATACTTGCATTGCCTGTAGGGATTTTTAGTTGTTTATATGAAGGCCTTATTTTCCGCAGCTGTCCGAATGACATCCGATGGGCTGCAGATGATGCGCTCATGATGTCAGAGCCCGTCTCAGCCAGCTAAGTCCAGGCAAGGAATAAGCAAAGCTCTCTCGCTGCTCCCGCCGTAGGAAATGTTCATTTCAACTCACAAACAGTAGAGGAGATCTAGTTAAGACCCTTCTATTGATTTCACTACGAGCAAGCGGGGAAAGCAATTGGAATGAATTGCGGTACTTTAAGTGAAAACACATTCTCAGAAGGTGTAGACAGAGAGCATCCAAAGAACAGACCAGTACGGCCATTGTTTCCAACTTTTTAATGCATTTTGCCTTTTACTGCATGCAAATTGGTGAATGCCTTGTTTAGTTATTAGAGAAAATGAGGCTTCTGTCACCAAGAACATCTTTTCGTGTGTTGTGTGACCTTTTAATATTTCATTTATTTTCATGTTCTTATTTATAGAACATACTTTTGGCAGTGCAAAAAGGTCATTTACAAAACCACCTATGTGTTATTTTTCTTGTTGCCACAGTAAAATATCACCGGCTGAAAAGATAAAAAAAAACTAAAATCACCGTAACAAGCTCAAAATATGCCTTCTATCAGGCCAAAGCGAACAAAGTCAAGGTGGAATCGGAATTATAGAATTGTGCAGCAGTAGTTCTGACTTTTAAAAGATTTGCTCCTACCAAATAGCATGATTTTATGAGCACTAAGTAAAAAATCCGGAAAACAGAATAAAGAAGGAAACACATATCCCCCAGTGATGAGACAACGATTGGAAACATTGAACTGAATAAATCAAAGTCTATGTCCAAATTGTAATTCGAAACTGAAATAAGGTGCTTGCAAAGCTATCAATCAAAGCTTCACTAAAATAACTTTCATCTCCAGCAAAACAATAGCAGCAGCAGAGAGGGATCGCAAAGAACATTCTCATATATCAAATGGGTCTTCATGTATGGTTAGAAGGACCTTCCCGATGATAGAAGGAAAGCAATAAACATCTAAGGTAATGCAAATACCTGAATACATCCAAAGACCACGGGGCAAATGATCACAAGAAGAATAAGGTATTGATTTCCATCATCCGTGTATGAGACTCCGCAATTCCCCTTTATTTATGGTAGTTACACACTGCTTCCTTTATGCTAATGTGTGGCACACGCGATCACAGGGACATTTAGGATTAAATAGGTTCCATAGCTTTTAAACTTCACAGATTTGATAGAACAGTCTCGACGAGTGGTCCTATTTCCCAGCTTCCCCAGCCATAATGATGATAATCCGCTCACAGCTCCTGATGCTTCTGGGCCACACAAACTGACATACCCATAGAAGAGGAGCAGATAAAGCATGCCGTGGGAAGAAGATGCCCTAACATCACAATTACACCCAACTTATATGGGAGGATTGCAAAAGGACACCATCACCCAGGGTTAATGGATGGAACCCGGGGTGTGATGTCGCATGCTTCTGAGAGCTCCGGCATCAAGGAAGAAATATGATGGTCATGGACAAGAACAAAAACACTGGGCGATACCTAGTTTACTCCAGAACATAGTTTTCCCTTTTTCCAAAACAGGTCGCAAATGGCTGGCGTGTTGTGAAGATGCTCTTTAACTACATTTACAGACCTGCACCTAGTCACTGCTAGTGTCCTTTATCTCCTGTCTTGATGCTCGCTGCTCTCAGTAACCCACCGACTCTGCACTATCGCTGGAGCTCTACTCTCTGTGTGAGTGAGAGTGAGAGAGAGACTTGAAACTGTAGCACTTAACATGTAAAGATGACATCTAAAAATGGCTCGTACTCTTCAAACAAACAGGTAAATCACATCTATCTCACTCCCATGCACTCAAATACCCACTGCAGCGCGACAAGAGCCGGCCAGAGTAATGTGGTCATAGCCATTTGCATCAAAGCACCCTGGGTGGTAAAATGGTTCCTACCTATCAGTAGAGAAGCTCTAGGCAGGCAACCCTAGTGGTTCTCAGGTAAAAACCTAGGCATGCAATCCAAGAATCAGGGAAACCGTGTTTGGTTGTTGGTGGAACTGGCTGCACGTTGAATAAAAAAATAACACAATATACATGAACACACATATGTTGCTAGAAACATACAAAACATAGAAAGACTTGTAAATGGTCTATTAGAATACAATATGCTAAAGGAGGTAACAAAGTAACCGTTCTACTCTCTCTGTCTGTGTTTGTCAAAGAAGCTGTGTTTTACACGCCTAGGAACACATGTCAAACAGGATTCCCTAACAATACAGTCCGCAACCCCAACAACATTACAATATATATAGGTAAGGATAACAAATAATTGAGCTATCGATCTCTTGTGTTTGACAGACTGGGCTATTCACATTTAGTTAGAGTAAAATCCTATAGCCAGCGGAGAAATGAAATGCAGTATCTATGCTTGCTGGATTGGATTATGAAGTTGCCTCCAAGCGTCAGTGCGTAGGGGTGCCATCCCCCAAATTCACATGCCCCTCTTTCCTCCGCGGATGTCCCTCTGTTCCAGGAGCTCAGAATGTTTGCTGGGTATGAAGGTATCACAGTGCTTTACAGTCCTACAAGTCTCAATATTATAGCGAAGTCTAGGTTTATAAACAGCTTGGGGTCTCTTGTATAAACGGCAATAAGTCATATTTAAAGTTTTGTTAAAGCCCGATCCACGTTCCCCACATCTGAATACTACCCGTAAAACAAAGGTGCCGCTCTGGCTATTTGAAGTGTTGAGAGGTAGAACGTTGGAGATACAGGATCTGTGATTAAACACCACGAGCATGAAACCCACTGGACATTCAAATTATGTTCTATGCCCCTACCCTGCAGTTTCTGGCTCTGAGAAAACCTTCAGACTCTGCTTACATACCCCCCACTCACACACACACCGCCCAAAGAGACGACAAATACCCCACTGTGGCAACCTGTAATGTTTAAACTTCCCAGGGCTTGTACTCCTGGGGCTCTCCTGTGTCTTATGGAAAAATAGAAGGGGGTAAGAGTTGGGGCATGGAGAACTAGCCAAAAGACAATGAATGGCCAAGTCTCAATGTGCTTGAAGGAGAGTAGGTAGACCATGGGTGGGTGCAGCCAAAAAATAATCCCACCACTGCAAAAGCAACAGTATTTATCACATGACAGTATTGGTCCAGATACACACAGGTATTATATTTTGGGCAGGTAATGTTTATAAGAATAAAGCACACAAAAAACAAATACTCTTTTAATGTAATAAGGACAGACAAGCAAGCCTGGAGTACAGCTGAAGCCAGACACGTTCACTCAGGATAAAAGAAAAGTAGCACACGTACTGCCTCCTTCTCCCAAAATCACCGCCTGCCAGAACTTTGTGTTACTTTATAGCAGCCCACGGCTGTCGGGCCGGCAGGTGCCGAGCTCCATTCTTATTACTCTCTACACACGCTGGCTGCAGGCAGACTTATCTGGCTCCATTCATACAGGACGACACTGAGAACGAAAGATTGATAACCGCATCGTATGAACAGGAGCAACAAATCAAGGTGATTAGATGTGTCAGATGGGAGGAAAGAATTTCTAAAGAGTCGTGGTTAATGTGTAGAAGAAGAAAAAAAGGTATAAAAAGACCAAAAAACAAAAATACATTGTTTTAAAACAAATCCATTGAAAGGCACAGTACAGAAAGTGTTTAAAGCTCAACGTTGCCTTCCACAGATCAAGTAACAACATTAAGGACTTAAATGAAGGACTTCACTGGATGATACATCATTTGCATATGGGGACCTATGAGGGATTATGTAAAACAAATTCTACTGGCACAATGTATAGACAAGCCTTAGACATAAGCCTTGGGTGTCCTGGTAGTTCATTTAGCCAGGTATACCTATAATATATTTTCTGATCTCGGGACTGATGCAGTCAATCACTCTATAAGGGACTGATCCTCTTTTAGTCCTTAACCCCCCCTTGCTGTATGTCTATTCTATGAGAAGAGAATTTACTCTATTTGAGTGTTCTATAGTAGTAAAGGAAACTATGCCAGAAGAGATGGGGTGTAGTGGCAGAGGGACATTCAATAAGTAAATGTTAAAAAATATATGTTAAAAAAAATGATTTAACTCATTAGTTAAGGAAATAATGACATTTGTAGGCCAGTGCACTTAATCTATATACGAGATAGATCAATATCTGTATTTTAAGAGGCCCAACTTCTGTATACCAAGATAGCAGCCATCCTAAGTCCAGGATCAGCATGATTCCTCCAATTACACCTCTCTCCCGTATTACTTGCTGATCACTGTTGATTGGTTCAGGAAGCCTTTGGAAGAATAGGTGGGGATGAGTGAGAAAACTTCAGGACACAAATTGTATTGCGCTGCGGATCTTTAAGGTCAACTTTTAAAATAAATAACTCAAAAAATTAAGCTGACCGGAAAGACGCGCTCTAGCTGTATTGTGCTAAAGGAATTGTTATAGTATGCTTCGGGAATGCACCAGTTACGCTCTAAACACAAATGTCTCCATGCTACCCCAATGGCACTCCATTCCTGTCGGGAGGAGCAAAGTCTGGAAGAGTCTGCAAAAAATGTCACGGCCAGAACCTGTGCAATGAATCAGGAGGGTTTCCCGGTGACACGCGGCTCAGTCTGGTAATTAAACGGTTAATTGTCGGCACGCAACAGAATGCGTCAGCGGAAAGGTGAGTTAACCTGATCTATTTTGTGGCGGCTTTTAAACTGTTTAGATGTCTTCTGCTGGATTGGCAGGATAATTATATTTTTATCTTGAACATTTTGACATGTTTGATGGTGATTTTTGAGAGCTGTCTAAGCGCTTAAGAAATGTATAAAGCATTACTATGTTTCCACGCACGTACACACAATGAGCAAATTGGTTCACAGCAAATTTAATTACCGTACAATACATTAACAAATCTTCATTTAGCTAACGGGGAGCAGTAACTCACTGCTGTTTCAAGTTACATACACTGAAACTAACACTGGGTTATAATATATATATTTACGCCTATTTAATAATACTAATACTAATACATGTATCGGAATACATTTATTAATAAACATTTATTAATAATAATTTATTGGGAGGACAAGAAACATCCCAGTCTAAAGGGTCTGATGTACATAACTATACAAATTCTTAGAACAAAATATATTATTGAAAAAGTAAAGAGACCACTTCATGCAGGCAATAGTGATGGACTTTAAACCCTACTTATTTTCCGTTGGCAGTAATATGGTCTGCAAGAATATATACAGAAAGGGCAGCACACACCCTAAAAAGGATAAACCTTCAGATTCCGGGGTTGCTGCTAGAATAATAATTCATCGCATACCCAGCAAATTTCATTCAAAAACCATCTGAGGCATAATTATTGTGGATTCCCTCACACCATATATTGTTTCGCCCACTACTATGATAAAATAACCCAAGCTTGGCAAGTCCAAGCAGAAGTCAACTGTGGAGGACCACTAAGTGGTGCTACAGGGAGCCTGACCACCAAAGAGGGTGATGGGCTCCCTGTTTAGCGTCATAGGAGCCCCCTGGACTTGCCACCCTAAGCCTAGTTGCCCTAGGCCAGAATACACAACTAAATGAAATTTCTGTATATACAAAAAAAAAACTGAGCAATTCTAAAAATCAATAATGGGCCAGTGACCGTTGCAGTGATCTTGTCCCATGAAGTCCACCAAATGGTTAAATTATCATTCCTCTTGCCTTAACAAAATAACCACGACCTGGTGTCTCGTGTGACATTCATTTCTCCTACGGTCTTATTTTTGGACACGTCAGGGGAGAAGTATAAATAAAGACATTATTTTTAACAATAAACATACGCCAATTTGTCCTATTTTTGTCTGTGTCCACAGCACAAGTTTTACATTTTTTCCACAATTGACCTTCTGGGCCATTCAATACGGTACATATGCCTGGTGACGTGTAGTTTCTACCGCAATCAATGTTATTTTTCTAACTTTTTTTTTATATAAAGGAGAGTATTTTATGCCTGTGTATTAATTTCTTGAAGCAATACTTTATACACTATTCCATTATACCATCTATATGCCCTTTTCAGAAGTGTCAGTCCCTATTTAGGACCCAAATTCCTCCCCTGATTTCCCCCTTTTCTATGAGCTCAGAATGTTTGCTGGGTATGAGGGTATCGCAGTGTTCTACAGACCTAAAAGTAATCAATAAAAGTTTAAAGGCCATCAAAACCAAGGGCTCAAGTTGAGCAGGATGAAAAACTCCATTTTGGTCTCAAGGGGTACATTCCTTTGCCTGACAATCCAGACATTTTGTATCAAGGGGACTGTCACCTTGGAAAACATGACCGTAAGAAGCTGAAAATGTTTACATATTGGGTGGAAAAGTGTGTAATCTATGCCCTAAAATAAGTGTCTTTATTTTGGCCATTTAGAATGTTGGGATGTACACGCTAAGCGTGGCATGATCCTCGTGGGTTGGGAACGTCATAGGATAGGCTACTTGTTCTGGGGGGAGTGGCTAAATGAGAGGTCAGGGCTAGCTGCACAAAAGGGCAAGGGTAAGCATCCTTAAATAGGCAATGAGAAGGAAGGAAAGTAGTCATGGAGGAAAGGTACCTGGAGACTCCGAGGAATCAGTGCTTACCGCAAGTCTCTGGGTCAAACCCATAGAGTCCCCAAGTATGATGATACGCTAACATAAGTGATTTGTGTCACATTAATCTTCAAGGTGCGTAACTTTGCTATACCTGAAATTTATCATCCTTAGTTCCAATGCAGTAGATTAAAAAGAAAAAAAAACACGATTGCCCGCAAGTTTAGTCCAAAAATAAATGTAAAAATTGTTCAGCTGTGATCAACATGTAATACATAACAGCTGGAGACATGTTATGTTCACATTTTTTTTGGTGGCATTGTCTCTGTAAAAAAACAACGGTATTTCTGAAAGCGCATATTTTTATTATTCAGGTGGATATGTCTGCTGTATCTGATAAACATAATGTGACATGTTTATATCATGCTGTTGGCTTTGGGACACAACATGGCCCTAATAGTATTACTGAGCCACCCACACAGTTGACATGAAATGTAACATTATTTTAGGTCATTTTCCTGAAGAAAAACGGTGCCACGGGAAACAATTATTAAGTCTGTCTATTCATCTATTTATCCATCATGTATCTTGGGTCTGTCCAAAGATCAAATTAAAACTATAGGCCGTAACATGGACTGCTGTCGGATATTATATTTGTACAAAATCAGCCACATCTACCATTAATGCAAGAAAAAAAATATGTTTTCAGCCTAAATTTGCTCCTAAGAGTCTGTTGTGTATAACTCTGAAGGGGTTATAACATTTATATTTTCAGTCCCCGTGAACAGTGAAAAACAATTTCTATCCGTAGCTCTAAAGTTCTTTTATGGCAGGGTCAACATTATAATTAATTTCTTGAACTTTACTCCCCTATTTTATACTTTTAAAATTTCCTTTGCACGGTTTTAGTGCTCTGGCGCTATGTGGCAATATTTTAAATGTCAGCTTTATTCCATGTGCTATATCATTTACTTGGTTAGTGTCTATAAATGTCACACCGTGCCGTTTGCCCTGTTATTTTGCCTCTCGCTGGGTAAGCTTGGCTTTCCTTTATGACCATTGTGTACGTATTTGTATATACAGGTATTTCAGTCCCCAGGATCTGGAGATGGATGTCTCATGTGTGGCGGTAAAGGTAGAACACACATATAAAAATAATAAATAATAATAAATTGTAACCCTTACTAGCTGCAGAACACTGACTTTTGACAACATAAGGTCTAGTTTAATATTATATATTTAATTTTATTATAATTAAATTATTATAATTATTATTATTAAATACTTTAAAAAACACACAAGAAAGTGCCCTCAACAGAGTTTAATAGAATTTTTATCAAAATATAATAAAATGTTTCTTGGTCACTGGCAAAAATAATTAATGATCACGTAAGCAGAAATACGGCTGCAGTTCAGCTTTCAATAGAACTCTACAGCCCCAGCCATGCTTTTTAATTGATTAAAATTATGTTAAATATATGGTGATTGATAGGCATATGCGTTCTTATTGCCGGTATGATTTCGCATACACACGCCTCCATAAGCACTGCAAAATACCAGGGTGCTGCATAAATCAATCAGTAAAATAATAAATATAAACAAAATAAGAATAACGGATGGTGGCTCAGCACGGTCTATGATTAGAATGGCTGGTGGACAAAAGGAGATACTGGGGGATAAGTGCAATCTCAAATAATTAAGGAAGAAATGGTGCTGATTTTTGTAAACAAGCAATTTATTGAGCAAGGTACACAAAAAGACATTTTACGTTTTCTATTGACAGAATCTGTTAAAGGTTTTCAGCATTCCATTTAGTTTACTTGTTACTAAAGAACCAGTGGTGTAGACAGTAGACACACTTACATTTTTTCATGAACTTCATCAGGACTACCAGTGTGCAAAGCTGGGAACTTTCTGGCTCCAGCTACCCCGATGTGGGTAAGGAGGTCCCACTGACATCACAGCCTCTACTGCTTCTCTCTGTTCATGCAATGCCAGACAACTCTATGATGTCATGAGAAGATGGCACTGCTAGATATCTTCCAATTGCAAAGCGAAGTAAGCATGATGTGACTTCAATCTTCTGCATAAAGCTTCCTTCGCCGACCATTGGGTCTATGGTCCTCATCATTGCCCATTTCTTTGTGCTTCTGCAGATGCGGTATAACTACCAGGTGTCTTGTTGCTGTGTTCCGTCTTACCATGGAGCGTGACCAATGACATTAAAACTGTCTTCAGCAGCCTCAACTTAGTGAGTGGAGCTTGGCTGTTCCTCAACCAGTTTCCTTCCTCCTACACATCTGTTTCTGTTAAATGATTAACAATTAAGGATTGTGTTTAAACCTCCATATTAATTTGATGATCAGTAACACCTGTTTGGCATAACGGTTAATTCATACACCTAACTATATGCCTACAAAAGCCCTCACTTGTGCCAGTGTACCTAGAAGAATTGATGCTGTTTAAAGGCAAAGGGTGGTCACATTAAACATTGATTTTTACTCACTTTGCATTTTGTTCAATGACAAAAATAAGCTATTCATATTTCTATGTTATAGTTTATATACCAGGCACTGCATCTTTAAATTATTTTTGGAGACTAAATAGACATTGTCCTCATTGGCACACTGGGCGTCTTCTCCGGTTCCCAGTTACAAAGACATCTTAATCGGGTTTTCACGCACTTCCCGCTGTAGGTCTCTGGGCACGGGCTCCACAGCCTCCTCACTCACACTCCCAAATGCCTTCTGAGTCTCTTTTAAACATTGTCTTGCAGGTTGATTACTTTCACCTAGAAAGAGCGCTCTAACCTGCTATCGATATAGAAAGCCTCAGTAACTCAGCCACAAATATATATATATATAATATATATATATTATATTGTTTCATTAGTTTTGCTAATTTTCATACAATATATATATATATATATATATATATTATATATATATATAATATATATATATATATATATATATACACACACACATATACACACATTTATGAACAACTAGAATCAGCATCTCCTTGGTTATGCTGCTAATACGAGGAGCTTTTATTTTACTGCAAGCAAGACGTTTAATCCAATATACCCTGCATGAGCTGATACACTTCTGATTTACCCAGAACAGTCTGCCTTCTGCTGCCTTGCAAAGGAAAATAATAAAAATCCATTTTCCCAAATCCCCCATAAACCTCACAAGTGCTGTCCAAATGAGCAACTGAAGGGTAAAATTGGGGAGTAATAGATGTATCCAGGGTCTTTAGAACATAAACAAGCTGTCACTGCAATAAGTGGCCCCAATTCAACGGTCTTTTTACCCAAAGAACAGAAAAAAAATTGAAAATCACGAGCTCCATTCTCCTGTTTTTTTTAGCTGTAATACTTCAGCAAAGTCTCAGGAAGACAAATGACATTGTTAGTGGGCTTGTACAGTTAACAGGCCGGGTACAAAGAGAAGGACGGCTCAATACGAGGAGATCAACTAAGAGGCAAGCAAGGCTATTGCATACGGAATCCTGGAATTGAGTCTTACTCATATGACCACGCATACTTGCCATATACCCTAATACTGGGATTTATGCCATAGCATAGAAATAAGCCTTTTAAATGTGGTGCCCTGTTAAGGGCTTTTTGCCTTGCGAGTCTACGAGACATGTATTGGGTTATATATATAAAACTGATTCCGGTGTAAAGTATTAAAAGTGACGGAATGATCCTATGGAATGGGCCATTCCATCAGCTTCTATGCTGATCAAAGTCCTCTTATGTCCCCTTCAGCATACCAAGACATTTTATTATTATCTTTTATTTAAATAGCGCCAACAATTTACTCAGGGCTTCTAACATTTTCGACAATGCTCTGCTTCTAACTTTGTGGGAACAGTCTGGGGAAGACATTTTTCTATTCCACCATGACTGCGCCCCAGCGCACAAAGCAAGCTCCATAAAGACATGGGTTGAATGAGTTTGGGGTGGAAGAACTTGACCGGCCGCACAGAGCCCTGACCTCAACCCCATCGAACACCTTTGGGATGAACTTGGAAAGAGATTGAGATCCAGGCGTCTCATCCAACATCAGTGTCTGACCTCACAAATACTCTACTGGATGAACGGGGGGAAATTCCCACAGAAACTCTCCAAAATTTTGTGGAACGCCTTCCCAGAAGAGTGGAATCTGTTATAGCTGCGAAGGGTGGACCAACTTCATATTAATGTCCATGTATTTAGAATTCAGTGTCCTAAAAGTCCCTGCAGGTGTCCCAATACTTTTGTCCATATAGTGTATGTTCCGTGTGTAATGTACATGCATACATTCTCTGCATGTACATTATTTGAAGACAGTCTCTAGCTACTCAAATGAAAGATGCGGTGCTACAAAACGATGGAATATTATTTCATAAGTAATATGCATTTTCAACAGATGTGACGGTTCAAGGTTACTAAACAAACAGCCTCATTTCAGATGCAATTATAGCCTGTCCGGCTTCAAAAAGACAAACTTTTTCCTTGACGTCTCCAGTAACATTAATCTCCCAAACGTACAGGTGCTGCCATTGTGGCTGATACATGATGTCATTAATAGGGGCTAAACTGTCAATGAATGACATATCTTATTCACTGCGATTACTGTAAAAGCGTATCATCCACAAGTCACATGACGATCGTTTTAATCCGCTATGGTCATATTTGTCATGACGCGCGGATAGTCAGCTCTATTTAATAGCAGACCATCCACAAGTCACATGACTAATTTGTTTTAACCACAGTAACAAATCATTCTTTTCAGACAAACCTTACCATGATTCATTAAAGTGAATCTGCCACTTTTCCCAAAGCTCAGTAAAATTAAATTTACGTTATGGAATTTGACGATTAAAGTAAGATTTAAACCGTATCCAATGGAAGCCGCCATCTTAGCTTCCTGTTCACAAGATCTATGTCATTGTTCCTCCCCACTTAGTTATCTCTCAACGTAAAGTTGCCAACTGGGTCCAGGATGCATTTGTATGGGTTAAGTGAAATTGGCTGGGTTTTTAGTTGTTATTTATATACTGCCTTATTTGGAAAGAGATACCCTGAATGATCACTTGTATCCAGTAAAGATTTAACCAGAGAAATGCCTGTAAGGAGATCAATAATAGGCATGTTCAGATATGATTCAATCAGAGAAGAATATGAAGGAGTCCATTCCAGACCTGAGAATCTACCTACTAGTAAAAAAAAAAAAAAATGATATAAAAATCCATTTTAGCCATGGATTGTAAACTGTTGTAAAAAATAAATAAAAAATAAAATAATAAATATATAAAGGACATGCGGTTTGAACTCAGATAATGGATTCATTCTACCCATCCTACAATAAATCTATTTTGGGGTTTACAAGCTCAGAGTGTCAGTCTGCCATAACGGCATTAAAACGTTATATTTCTCGTATTCCATTGAACAGTTTGCAGTTTCTTTATTTTCTTGCTGTGGAATTACAGATTTTTTACATTGTTCATCCTTCTCACCGCTGGATCTTTTATATATATAATAATATAATATTAATATACCCCAGAGTATCTCTGTAATTATCTATAACGTATAGCCACGTGGTGCACATCCCACAAACACATACAAATAACAACCTTTCAACGAAAGCCCCCACATTCTTCGCTGCATATACACTTATCCCTGTTGTTCTATCCTCTCTCTATATATATTATATCAGTGCTTTTTATATGACTTATTGTGATTTTAAATTGCATTACTTTAATAAAAATAATACAAGCAACTGTAAATTATGATGCCTTAAACACTCTTACCAAACATTGATGTATTTAAAAAAGCACTTACCGCGCTCAGACATTACCGCTGCAGAGCCCCTCCCCCCTTCCTATATTCCAGCCAATCACTATCCAGGAAAAAGCTCCCAATGTCTCATTTGAGACCGCAAGTGAGCACTTCTGAAGCTGAATGCAGTGCAAGGAGAAGAGTACTTTGCAGGGGCAGAGCCGCCTCTCTCTTGGGGTGGGGCCAACCACATCCTGGGGTGGGGCTACACACAGAGTGCCTTTCATTGGAGGGCATTGGGATCAGGGGGGAAGTGGGCAGGGCCACACACCATTTCCCTGTCTGGAGAAAGAAGAAACTGCCCCGGAGACCTAGGGAAGCAGGGTTTCATCCGGAGACTCCAGGTCAAACCCAGTGAGTTTCCAGATATGTGCAGTCCTAAGCACACCAAGAGCATCCTCTGTAAGGGACTGGAGCTTGGGGAGGCATATTAAATGTATACAGAAGATATATAGAGGATCCTATGCATTAAAGTACATACAAAGGCTAGAGGGTGGCAGGGTGTCCAGGCGGTTAAATTATTTTGCATTACTAAAATACGTTGCTAAGTTGACTGCGGCTAAATTAAACCGGCAAGACCAAAAAATTACTAGTTACTCAAAGACATTAAATTGAAGGCCACAATCTACATATTCCAGATAAAGTGCATTATGTATTTATTAAAGAGAGAATTTTTTTGCAATGCCTTTATTGTAGTGGTTATGCTGTGGCACATTGTATAAATGGCATATTGTTCACCGAAGCCTACAGAAATCAGAGTATATGCCGCTTTAGCAAGCTTTACATTTTCGCTTTTTAAAATGATCATATGGTATTATATATGAAAGCAGATTCTAAAAACAATGACATCTATTTCTGTTCTTTAGATCACAACTATACCTACCGGCAAGAACTAAAAATGATATTATATATTATATATACACACACATAGACACACAGTATATACCCACACACAATACCCTGTATGAATTAAACTAATAATATTAAACTAATAAACAAATAAAAACCTTAATCGGGAGATGACCCTGGAACTCATAATATATTCAAAAATAATATATTCACATTATAGCGACACTGGATCCATTATGTAAAAATCTGACATCACCTCTATATTTTTTTCATATTAATCTAGAAAGAGTAAAATGAAGACACGAGTACAGACAGGTAACAGATACACAGGCAGGCACGGTCTGTATTATCACAAATACCTGTTATTTTGTTGCTATACATTTGCTAGCAATACACAGCCTGTAAGGCTAATGTTTTTATATATTTTTTGTCTGTTGAAATATCATGGAAGAACTTTACCATGGAGATTTTCCTGATTTGGGACTAAATATTTTCTACTTGATGTCACTTTAAGGTGGTTTAGCTCATCTTGTATTGGTTATTTATTTAAAAAAATCTATACATTAGCACAAGTATGCCAACTGTTTTGCATCTCTGGTGTACCCACCAGATCTTTGCCACTGATTTCAGCAGGGATCAGACTTTTACGGCATGCTGGAAGCTAATCTCACAATGGATCAGTTGACGGCATGCTACTATTTTAATTTTTTATGCTTATCTGCCAAGTTTTTAAGCTTTTTTTTGGTCAGAGACCCATCAGCCGCATTATTGCGAGGCATCCATCTTTAACTGATGTCTCACATGCACAGGCACAGCACTGCGGAATCTGTCGGCGCTTTAGAAATAAATAATAATAATTTAATCACGCAAGATTAGGAGATAGGATGTCCATTAATGATCTCTTGAAGCAGCATTCATACCATTCTAAACTCAGTGTGCAAGCTATGTACGGCACACATAGTTGGCACTATAAAGGGTTAAAGGCAATTCACCAATTTAACTTTCCATTATAAAGGATTATATCTCTTGGGATTAAGAGGCCACTGGCCTGTCCTTTCCATAATCTATAGCGCTGTTGGTTCACAATACTGTCAGATATTTTATGATAGAAAACATGTATTCCATATATTCTGTATTTTACATGAACACAAAATGGAGTCAGAGCCATTTTATTTTACTTAATCATGTAGTGATTATTTCTTTTTGTCCTTGTTCTCTCTATAATTGAGAACAAAGAAGTATTCATGTATATAGATGTTTCAGTAAGTATGATCCAATTAATGTTATCTTCCATGAGAAAGTTAAGGAGTAGACGCTGCATATCTTTGGGAATGTAAATTCGTATGGAGGATACATGGTAAAACTACCAAGGCCTGAGTTACTATTTAGGAGGTAACACCTGGCGATAAGGGTGGCCAAGGATAAATTCCAAACACATATGTAATGGTTTTAAGTTAATTCTTAGACCAGAGCGTCTCTCACAGGTAAAGTAAGAAATTACAACGGTGTAAATATGAGTAGAAATCCTAATTATAATGGGTAAAACCCACCGTTATGATTGGAGAATTCCAATCAAGAGGTGGAGGCTATGATAATAAGCCCTGTTTTTAAGCTTATGTCTTGAATAATAAAAACAAAACGGACCTTAAAACTGACCCTGAGATACCGGTAGACAGACCCGGACAGACTGATTCACCAAATTTACAGCAGAGGATTGAAATCTTAAGATCCTGGCACCATATTTCACTCTTGGAGTTACTTTGAGTTCTAACCTATATAATTTTTAGAAAGTTATATTTCTTCCTATTCAATTTCCTGCCACTGAACCTGGATTAATTTCTACAAGGACCAGTTGGATCACAGCAACAAGTGGTGGTAAATATAATTGTTTTATTATTCTGAATAGAGATGAATTTTGTCTTCTTCATATAGAATTCCCTGTTTCTGGGAAATAGTATATTGCATTATTGTATATGGCGGCTTGTGAGACTGCAGCTTATAACCCGTGATAATAACAATAATGAAAAGGTATTTTTACCTGTAGATGAAGTTTGACATTATTTGCATCTATTAGGAATTTCACTAAATACTCTTAGATATTATTAAATTATTTTAATTTGTCATATTAGTGAAACTAATATATAAGAGAGATAGTGATATCTTTATTACTGCCCTGATTATCATCAATTTTTGGTTGCTGAGTGGAATGGAAATTAATTGTGTGTTAGACTCATAACGTACCAATTCATATTGATAACTATCGATAATATACTGTATTTGAATTGGTTCATTTTTGACATGTTTTAAGAATTGTGTTTTATATTATGCACTGTGTGACCCATATACAGATTTTATAAATTGCATTTACAATAAATATTTTGATTAACTATCTTGGTGATCTATATCTGATTTGAATTATAATTTTCGGCGATCTGAAAGGATTTAGGATCGGAGATAAAATATAGGGTATCTCCTTAAATTAATATTGTGGATGTGGTACTACAATATTGGGTAGCGTCGTTATTTTGCGTATGTGATAAAATATTGGTTTTGCCTATTTTGTCTCATTAATATCCCTAACAATACCTGCAAACACCTAATTTAGTGAATAAATGTCCGCCTTGCTGTAAAGTTAATTGCAGGATCCTATCGCAGCAGCTCACAGAAACACGCTACAGATTTCACAATCCACAGAGTTGATATGGCTGCAAGTAACAAATAAACTTGTCAATTCCCTCTTAACCTGAAAAATGGCCATTCTTTCACTCGTTCCAGCGTTCAGTGCAAGAAGAGATACATTAGACAGGGGACCTCAAACCCACGGATACCAATGTGTTACTTTCAGTATACTTTTTCAAATTAAGTGGTACCCAAATCTACGAAATGTAAATTGTAAGCAGTCAGGAAAAAGTAAGAGTTAATTACTGGGAACATCACCGGTTATATCGTGCTCCTTGAAGGACTCCTTGTAGAGCTGATACTGATTCGGACAGTGCTTCTTCAGCCACTTGCACACGTCGTGCTGCGTCCAAAAGGCTACGGGTTTAGTTCCTTTCACACTAGGCTGCAAAGAAGAGAAGAGAAGGACTGATTAAAACGAAATGACAAACCTATGCCACCTAAAATGTGTAAATAAACCTGGATAGCAAATTTCCATATGTAGAGAGAATGTTTTAGTATCACCGCTTTTCCTCCTATGTGACATCATTGGGTCTATTCACAAACGTTTAAGTTGCGTTGAGTTAAGGGTTGAACTACGTTCCTCAAGCAAACTCTCCAACTCTTTGCTAAGAGATATTGACTACATACAGTTGGGGCCCCTCAAGCCGATCCTATACACTTAGACACATACACAGCAATATGTACATAATACACACACACTAACATACTTCCACAGACTAACATCCTCACTTACTTCACTCACTTATTCTTGATTTATAACACCAATACAAGAAAGCTGGAGCAATAGATGTTAAATATTTTCACATGGAGAGCCACATCTGTCTAGAACACTCTAAAAAGTAACTTAAATTTAGAATATGAAATCGTTTGCATCCCAAAGATGATCAGATTAAACATTCCACTAGTGCTACATTTATTTGGGAATCATATCTGAGTATATTCAATTCCCTTTTTTTCCTGGTGAAAATATATCAGCTATTTTAGGAACAAAGCCCCATACCGATATGCAAAAAGAATATGCTTCCGGTTTTATAACTTAAAAAAAAAAAAGGGATCAGAAATGAAACGAGAACCAATATGGAAACACATGAACTTCAGACACACACAATTCAGGAAATGAAAACCGAATCCGTTGAAGTAGTTTCACAGCCGGACAGCCGGACACGGAATACTTTCGACCACCTTCCCTGTCACGCCAGCTCTGTCTGACACTTCCATTGATCAATAATGCAGAACTTGTTGCTCTTAAGATTATAAAAGGCATAGCAAGAGAAGAAATTGAATTGTACCTGCCACGTGAGATGTAACTGTACTGTAGTTATGTATATAGTAGATGGTTAAAGGTATGAGCATACATGCATTTGAAGTAGCAAGAGCGTAAGGATGTAGAGATGGAGGAGAGAGAAGTATTGACAGATTGTCAAGACTTGGCATGAATGGGTAGAGTTTGCTCTTACCAATAACTGTGGGTTTTCAGTACGAGGGAATGTAAAAGTATTTAGAAGAACATCCTAAAGAAGATGGAGATTTTGATGGGAATTATGAACAAATAAAAGGGGGTTACTGAGGAAAGAGGAGAATGTTAGGGGAATGGGTGATAAGGACTAGGTTCGTCTGGAGGAGGAGGTGCAGTGGAAAAGGACATAAAACCTAGAGAAGGAAGGATGTGTAAAATAAGTAAAGGAGCCTGGAAGATTGAGGTGTAGTATGAAGGTATTAAGGTCCAGGAGACTAAGTATAGATGTAAAGCAGAAGGTGTTGAGGTAAAGAGATGGGATCGTTACAGAGAAAGTGGTTCAATGGTCAAGTAAAGTTGAGGCACCTAGACCACCAACTTGACAAGACTGTATAAAATAACTTCCATGCTCTCACCTTGGGACATCAAGTACAGTATAGACAATGCTGTCTTTTTTATTTAGTGATTACGGAGTAACGGGTAATGTTTGAACAGTTACAGCAAATGCACATACTTGTGCATGCTCCCAGTCCGTACCCCTCAACTGTCCTGATTCCCGTTGGACAATAATGATTTGGTGCTCTTGTTCTGCTGTCACTCAAAGATGTGGCATGACTTGGAGAGATACCGTGGAATGTGCTGGGCATGAATGTAAGGAGGGATTGCTGAAAGCATATATTTCCTGGGAGAAGGGAGGACGAGAGCGAGAGAATGAGAGTGCTTTTTGCAGAGAGAGTATTCCCGTCAGGATAAAGAGGGTATGCCTGCAGAGGAGATGCTCTGCCAATCTAGGATGTTGGGAGTTATGCATCTCATTCTTCCTTATACCTGGGGATCCAAAGAAACAGTCATGTCTAAAAAGCCTTTATTAGACTTGATTATTCCTTTGTTGTTGACATTGGCAGAGCCGCCACTCCTGAGAATTGCTGCTGAGTTGCTATTAAGGTTCATTTATTCAGAGAACAGATGATATTATATCCACCGAGTAATCAGACACTTATCAGCCTGGGAACAACTTAATGAAAAATACGCTACTTAGACTTTCTTCTATAAAATAAGAGTCTTATTCAAAAGTTTGGGGTCCCGTTTCTGGCTGTAACATCATTGGCAAAAAGATTTTCTAATGATCAATTAGCCTTTTAAACTTAAACCTGGATCAGCAAACACAACGTGCCACTGGAGCACAGGAGTGATGGGAGTGATAAAGGAGTGATGGGAGTGATAAAGGAGTGATGGGAGTAATAAAGGAGTGATGGGAGTGATAAAGGGCCTCTGTAGGCTAATGAAGATATTCCATTAAAAATCAGCCGTTACCAGCTACAGTAGTCATTTACAGCATTAACTCTGTCTGCGCTGGATTCCTGTTATGTTAATGGACAGAAAATGGCTTTTCTTTCAAAAACAAGGACATTTCTATGTGACCCCAAACTTTTGAACTGTAGTGTATATATTGTAAAGACTGAAAACATTAACCTGGAGGATGAACAAAATTATAGTAGAGGTCACATTATCAGATAGAAAGCCATTAAAAGATATTCTAGAGTAATATTCAACCTCAATTTTTAAATTTTAGTTACAAATATAAATCAAAGCTCTAACTATAGCGGATCCCCTGTAACCATACAAGACGGCCTGTAAAGTCTTTCCCATTCAGACATAATTTAAAGTGCAATTTAAAAGCCATATTTATCCCAAAAAAAAAAAAAACACAACTTAATGCATCTTGCTCATGTTGAGATGCATTATACGCTTAAACATTTTCCTACATATGTAATGCAATGTACGGTTAGTTTTTTGTACAAAGCGCAATGAAAGTGCTCTATTCAGATGATAATCTTCTCTCTTTTTCTTGCTCAGATTCACATTTTTTATTTATTTATTTTTTTACAAATATTTCAAGAAAATGCTTATATTTTGCAAAAACGTTTGTACCGATGCAGACTTTTTTTTAAATGGCAGAATGCAGAGAAATAAATTGAACATACATGTACCGAAGCATGTCTGGAGGGTGATCCAAAATTGAGAATAAACTAATTTAGAACATCATGCTTCAGAAAAAAAAAATATCCTCTTGCATGGTGTATACTGAGAAAATCAATAGGATATACAGGTGACCCTGATCCAATCTATTACAAACAAATCAATGTTAATCGGATGTTCGCAAAATGTATTTACAGTATTATAAAGTAAATTAATAAAACTTAATACAATTGTGGGTTTTTAGGGGAAAAAACTTCAGAGCTATGTAACTTTTATAAATAATATAATTATTATATTATTTATATATATATATATATACATACATTGATATATTTATCTATCCACTTATTTGTACATTGCAGGAAAAACTACAGTATAACACATAAAGGATATATTGAACATACAGACCAAGAGAGTAATATGAATACATTAATACAAAATCAAAACATTTTATAAATCTACTAAAGAAGAGACCTCCGAGGTCCTGAATGCTTGTGCGATTCTCTTTTTTCTAGGCACAATAGAAGGTGTTACCGTTGGCTTAAAGATATCACAAAAAAGCAGCACCTCTGTCATTTTGTCCTAAATTTGTGTAGCAGCGGGAAACACTGTACACAAGTACTTGTATGATAACACATTAAATCGGGATACAATGAGCGCTTACTAATCTTTCTAACGGGACCAATCATTTTATTCTCTTGTGAGGATCCGTACACATATTAATACCTGGGAACTCCTGGTTTTAACCCTCGAGTCTCACGGTAGTTGCCCCGATCTCAGGGTCACACAGTCCTTTTTATTCTACCCCGCTGTGATCAAATATTAGACTCCCAATTGATTCTTCTGTTCCAGTACGTTGCCATCACTGCTTCAATACACTCAAGTGTATCTTTAAATAACGACAGGTCAAGGTTTCCATTGCTATTAGAGACGTTTGGGTAACGCATTTGGCGAGTCACTACACAGAATCTTTACGATGGGCTATGAACGGGTTAATATTTAAAGAGTCTCAGGGCTAGCTCAGTTAGAAAGTTCCACATACAATTCTAAGCCGAGGATGACAAGCACATCTAATGTAACATTTTCACCATTCACTTTATTGCTACATAGTTAAGTCCTGCAATGAATACCCAGCTTTCCAACTGAATTCACAAAGAAGTTGCCACAACCAAGATGGCAGAGAGGGAATACATTGTCTACTGATTCACTGCAATTGTACATCATTTTCCATCAATTTCAGTCTTAAAAACTGCAGGCATTTTATGCAAACATATATATATATATACATATATATATATTATATATTTATATATATTTATATTATATATTAAATAAGGGAGCATCAGTTGGATCTCAGTCAGTGTAAAGAACAATCTTGGTATATTAGTCGTTCTCAGAAACTGATATGTTTTTATTTCATGTATTCTGTTTTTTAAATTTATTATACATGAGCAAATTCGTTTTACACTAAACACTAATACAATGTAATTCCTAAGAGGTTTACAAGGATTTATTGGATAACGGAGCTTATTTATACAATATATACACTGATACAGCATAGGCTTATTAGTAAAGACTATAGGAAGACTGTAATATGATATTTATTTGACTTAAAGGTTTACCCAAGGAAAAAAACTACTAGGCTTTAACCACCAATTGCCCAATGGAATGTTCCTTCTATTCACTCCAACTGAAGGATTCTGCTGCCGATGCCAAAAACGAATAATTAGGGTGTGTAAAACTGCCTATATTTAAATATAAAATGCACGCTCGCATTCCCTGGCTCAGCCGCGGATATGATATCCCAGCACACATATATTAACAGAACCATTTTATAGTGCATAATCGCAATACGTGGGAACCCACCAGGTTTTGACTCTCCATGAGAAGCCTTGCTTCCCTGGGTCTCCGGGTCACTCTCCTATTTCTCTGTGCAGAGTGGCGGTGTTTAGCCGTGCCCACTCTCCACCCACTCTCCACCCACTCCCCACCCACTCCCAGCTTATTTAAGGCTAGGGCTAGCACCTAGCCACGCAGTCTGTATTTACAAACATTTAGAAAAAAAGGGTCATTCTGAAGACCTCAGTGAAGTGTGGTACTGGGATAGGAGGCCACCTTTGTAATAAGTCAGTCCATGAAATTTCATCCCTACTAGGTATTTCATGGTCAACTGTAAGTGGTATTATTGGAAAGTGGAAGCATTTAGCATAAGTCATAGAGCGGGGTCACAGAGTGCTAAGGTGCGTCGTGCGTAAAAGTCATCAAGCTCTGCTGACTCCTGAAGAGTTTCAAACTTTCACTGACATTAATATCAGCGCAACAACTGTGCGGCCGGAGCTTCATGGAATGGGTTTCCATGGCCAAGCAGCTGCATGCAAGCCTCACATCACCATGGGTTTGGAGGATGCCTGGAGAACGTTACCATGGTTGGATGGGTTTGAACTTGACCAGGCCCTTGACCACAGAGCCCTGACCTCAACCCCATCAAACACCTTTGGGATGAACCGGAACAGAGATTGTGAGTCAGGCTTTCTGACTTCTTCTACTGGATGAATTGGCAAAAATCCCACAGAAACTCTCCAAGATCTTGTGTAAAGCCTTCACAGAAGAGAGGAAGCTGGTATTGCTTTAAAAAGGGGGGGTCACCTACATATTAATGTCTATGTATTTAGAATACGATGTCATAAAAGTCCCTGTTGGTGTAATGACCAGGTGTCCCAATACAAGTCCTTTTGTCCATACAGTGTATGTACAGAATATATATACACACACATATATACATACATACACGTTATATATGTCGGCCTTGTCACTTGTTGAATTGAACAATAAGTATGCGAAATTTAAAATGTAAACAAAAGTTCCTGACTTTACTACACATTAGTACACTATCTGAATGAAAACTGTAGTAGATCTTAAGCGGGGAGACTGTGTAACACTAGGAAATATATTGAATTAACGGTTAGGTGTACCCTATCATCAGGCAGTCAGACTCTAACCATCTAATCAAAATCAGATTGCCATCCATTGGCAAGACGCAATAATATTATAGGTTGCCACAGGAGAAATGCGAAACCAGTAAACACAAACTCAATTACAGAAGAAAACACCGCACACTCATTACAGGGAGCCTGTCATACAGGGATGTTATGATTCCAACACTGACAGCAGTGTGTTTGCTTTAAAGGGATGCAAAGTTTTGTTTATATCTGTCAACATTGTGCCGCACAGAGATGTGACAACTCAAGCCATTGTTTGCCCTTTAATACAAATGATATTTGCGGTGTCCCTTTAAATATTGGTGGGAAAAAGCATGGGGGTCCTGCTGAATCCACCCAACTGCATTTGCCCATTTCTTCCACCAGCTAAATGCCCTGCAGGGGATGTGTTTGAGCCCCCGTAGATGACGGCTCCAGCGCTGACCAGGGAGTATGCTGCATGCAGGGTCTATTCAGAGCCCCCCGCACACGTGTGGACATCGCTGCCATTGGTTTGAAAGGGAGAGCTTTTCTGCCACTGACCGCTACAAGCAGCCAATCGCTGGCAACTACAGTCGGACATTGGAGGAGGAGGGAAGCTGCTGCAGCAGGGCAGCCTCTTCTGTGTCAGGTGTTTTTATTCCTGTTTGTTTGTTTGTTTTGGAAGATTAATATTAAAAACACTCTCCAAACTTGATCTGGGATCTACTTCTTCAAATTAGATATAAGTGTCTTGTACTCCAACCTTAATGTGAGTGCACTGGGGGGATTCCACTTAAAGGAATATATCTCTGCAATATTACACTTTATCTGTTTTTCTTTTTTTCTGTGTCCTTATATCTGTGTTCTATGTCCTTATATGTTGGATATCTGAGACTAAACTACAACATATAATTGGGTAAATTATTTTCTATTGAAGAGCACCATATCACTCTTGTTTGCACATTCATTCATATACTCATTCATTCATAGATTCATTCCCTCAATCACACATACTCATTCAAATACATAAATATCTATATATATCTATATATATAATATATATATATATATTTAATTTTACACAGTTTTGTAAGATGGATACTTTATTATCATCACCACACATAATATACAGCTAATTAGAGTCACCTTCGGGGTGACCCTTGTGGTTTTTAACTCCACTGTTCAATTGCCATTTAGATATTTTGATTGTTTTGGTCAATTATTATAATTTTAGGCCATGCCAATAAAAATTGAGTTTTAATTATCAATTCTGTTTTCGTTTGATTTTAGTAGTACTTGCCCCTTTTGAGATTTTGTTTCAGTGATACAATCGTTTTAGTAGTTATTATTTGTAACTTTTTATAATCTGGTTTTTGCCACGTCCCTGGATTTTATTTTAAATATCTAACCCTGCAGTTCTAGAAGTAGCATTTTTATTTAGGTACATTTTCCATTTCAGCGCGATATTAATGGAACGAAATACGGAGCCGGCTTTTATTTTTCAGCAATTAGGGAGATCGGTCATAGGTGAATTTTGACACAAATCCCCCCTCAGCTGATTTGCAGCGCACGGTGTACAAGGTGTTGGAAAAAGATAATTGGCATGTTGCATTACAGGCATAGATCGAATTTATCCTTAAAGGAAATCTCATACAAAAGTTCAGAAGAAAGAAAAACATTTCAAAACAAAGCAATTTCCTTTGATACTAACAAATATATATATATTGGACATGTACAAATGGGCTAAAAACGATTCAGACAAATTTTTCGGGTCGTTATTGGCCCATTTGCTTTCAGGCAACGCATTTAGTTCCCTGCCCATTTACAGAGCGTGAGAGAGTGTGGACAAGAATGAGAATGTGAGTGAATGTGGGCGCTTTTGGAGTTTTTTTTCCCGGTTTGTGGGGGGTCTGGCCTCTTTTCGGGGGTTCATTGAATTTACCATATATAACTTGACGGCTGATAAGAACCAATTGGCCCATCTAGTCTGTCCGTATTTTGTTTTTTTTACTAATAACATTCTCTCTATACGTTTAATGAAGCATACTGCATGTTTTACAAGTTTGCATGACGGCACCGTACGCATCCGTATGGTAATCTGGTCAAACTCAGAAATGTGACAACCAGGTGGTTAAACATCTTGGAGACGGTTCTCTTCTGCTAATGCTTTTTTTTTTTGTAAGGGCCACAACATACATCTGAATTTAAAAAGAAAGCAATTTGTACATTTGGTCATATTTAAAGTTAGAAGCAGGCGTCTGCTGGCATTTTATTTTTTATACCATCGTGTTAATATTTCATACAACAGCTTCCTAGCTTGTGGAGAACGTGCGCATATCGATTTGAAGGCAGTAGAAACGTTTCTTACAACAACAATGGATTCCAGGCTATTCAGGTATGCTTTCAATTCCATACAAGCTAATCAAAATGGTCTCCCTTTATTCTGAGCGACTGCGTGGAATGCTGTTCTTTACCCAATCTAAATGTACTCTTTGTTATATTGCTTTGTATTTCAAGAGACTTAAAAAAAAATAAAAAATCAAAAGCACTAGATCAGAAGTACAACCTAATTTCATGCTCTGTTTGCCCCATTGTTCAAAGCAAACCATATTCAGATCTTTAATTCTCATGCTGTGACAAACATCTCCACGTATAAACACATATTTCTGACGATGTTAGGTTTGAGCCCTCATTTGAACCGCAGATATGGCATTGCATTTATTCTGGTGCTATAACTTAGGCCACGTTTAATAATATTTGACAGACAGAACTCTTTTTTTTTTTTTTTGACTTGTACTATAAAAGTTCGCAAATAAATAGCTGGCTCTTGCAATTTTAGAAGATAACAGCTCAAAGTTCAGGAGTTTCTCTTTGTCCATTGATGCCGGTCTTGTCTGAAGTAAGGACTTTCAGAATTCAGTTCAACGGTGCTATCAAGGTCGAGTTATGGGTTATTGGTTCCTGGGTGCAATATACCTTTGGTGCCTCCCCCCATAACTTAAACACATGCAGATACTCAACATGCAAACTCACCACTCACCCTAATACCATATACTTACACGCACCGCCTCCTTCATTCTTCCCCTTGCACCACTAACCCTAGGCTCACCCCTGACACTACAGAATACAGTAACCGACGTGTTCTGACACCAAGAAACATAATCACACATGCCAACACCATATACTAACAAATACACCCTAAAACCCACAGTTACATGCACACACACATATACAGTATATACTCATACATGCTAACACCATACACTTTAACACACGCTAACATATTATACAGTGACATACATTCATGCCAACAAAATACGCTCACACACATACTCTACTGCCATTTACTAACACACACATACTCTACTGCCATACAGTAACACATGCTAACCTCATACAGTCACAGAGACGTGCTTACACCATACACTAACAGACATTCTACCACCATACAGCAACACTCACTCTGACATCGTACACTCACTCTCTCTCTTTTTCTCCCTCCCATTGCTCACAGCCCTGTCTTCACTGCACCTCACACTGAGGTTTGCTGTTATGTTTTACTTTACTCATAGTACTGTGTTGAGGGCCGCCAGATAGTGTTGCGGGGATGCTGAATAGCACTGTGTGTGGCAGGAAGAGACCTAAGTAGTCTTGACAGCTTGCAATCTAATCCAATTGAGTTACCAACATAACCATCATCTTTACTTCATTGCTTTTTGCAACTCCAATATGTTATTAAAAGCAAAACGGGTCTATACATCTACCAGTGCTAAATTACTTTTGAAAGTTCTAGTTTAAAAAAAACAAAACAATTATAATAGACTGTATTTAACCTAGTTTAAAAAAAAATGTCAGCCAAATAAACGCTACATAACAAAGCATACAAATTATATTCGAGGGGAAGGCGTTTTAATGCATTTTAGACAGAAAAGCAAATCTTCAATAGATAACAGGACGAATCAACACCATTTGATTACAGGAGCTGCGTATTAAGCAGACAGTATTAACACCCCGTGGCGAATCTGTAATATCCTTTGGCGGCTAAACGGAGATTAACAAATGTGTTGTTGTAAAGGTTCATGGATTTGACCCATAACCTAAAGGGAAAATATTACCTAAAAAAAATATTGCATTGATCCTCAAAGCATGTTGTGTCACATTTTTTACATTTTGATTATACTTTTTCTAGGTTTGTTAAAGTAATATTACATCAGCACGCACCAGATACATGCTCCCTATCATTGTGGTACGAAAAAAAAACAAACAAAAAAAAATCATGAAATTGTTAAATGTATTCATGTTGAAATATATAGTAAAATTATTGTTAAATTACATTTTTTTAATAAAGGGAATCATAATAACTGAAAATGTCATTTTCTGGTGATTAATCCAAAGTAGATAAAGAAATATACATAGGGCATATTTTATGTGGTAAAACCCAAAGAAGAAATGAACGCTCCGTTGGGGTTACATGGGACATTACATTCCCCCGCTCACACATTCCTGTAACTGTCAAAACATCTCACATTCTCACACAACTAAAATGCTGTGTGGGGCGGCCCAGAGGGGCCACTGCTCTTAGGGCCAGTTACAATTCTTAATGTTGGGCCAGACCATCAGGAGTACGGAGGCCAGACACGCCATTTAACATTGTCTGAGAGGTGGGCACTGGGTGGGTTTCAAATAACTCCACATCATGTAACACGCCACACAAGTAATACAGCAGCTTGGACCGCGTGAGGCAAGGAGCACACACAGCGTGTGTTTGTGCGTTTCAGCTACAAATTCAGAGACACATTTTCTGGAGAGGTCAAAGAAAAACAGGCCACTTGACTGTAGGTAAGCATCAGATCAAAAGGTGCCAATGACCGCCATATACCTATCCTTCTGGAAAAGATACCACACACACGCACACGCTTCACTTTACTGCATCAACCGATCCCCTCTTTATACACACTGCCTGCTAACTGATCAGTGACAGGTAAGCTCCAATTAGTCCACACCTGTGGAGCTCATGTGTAGAATACAGGCTATGGCCTGGATTTTAAATGGTAATGAGTGCTGTTGGACCATTGGCCCACCCTCCAGATACTGCGCCCCAGGGACCCTTTTGCAAACCCAACATCTTTCCCAGGGACATTCTTTTAACTGGCAAAGGGAAGGCTAC
>VKOC01000006.1:40199428-40217107 GCA_009364415.1 Spea multiplicata
TTAACAGGCCGGGTACAAAGAGAAGGACGGCTCAATACGAGGGGATCAACTAAGAGGCAAGCAAGGCTATTTCATACGGAATCCTGGAATTGAGTCTTACTCATATGACCACGCATACTTGCCATATCCCCTAATACTGGGATTTATGCCATAGCATAGAAATAAGCCTTTTAAATGTGGTGCCCTGTTAAGGGCTTTTTGCCTTGCGAGTCTACGAGACATGTATTGGGTTATATATATAAAACTGATTCCGGTGTAAAGTATTAAAAGTGACGGAATGATCCTATGGAATGGGCCATTCCATCAGCTTCTATGCTGATCAAAGTCCTCTTATGTCCCCTTCAGCATACCAAGACATTTTATTATTATCTTTTATTTAAATAGCGCCAACAATTTACTCAGGGCTTCTAACATTTTCGACAATGCTCTGCTTCTAACTTTGTGGGAACAGTCTGGGGAAGACATTTTTCTATTCCACCATGACTGCGCCCCAGCGCACAAAGCAAGCTCCATAAAGACATGGGTTGAATGAGTTTGGGGTGGAAGAACTTGACCGGCCGCACAGAGCCCTGACCTCAACCCCATCGAACACCTTTGGGATGAACTTGGAAAGAGATTGAGATCCAGGCGTCTCATCCAACATCAGTGTCTGACCTCACAAATACTCTACTGGATGAACGAGGGGAAATTCCCACAGAAACTCTCCAAAATTTTGTGGAACGCCTTCCCAGAAGAGTGGAATCTGTTATAGCTGCGAAGGGTGGACCAACTTCATATTAATGTCCATGTATTTAGAATTCAGTGTCCTAAAAGTCCCTGCAGGTGTCCCAATACTTTTGTCCATATAGTGTATGTTCCGTGTGTAATGTACACGCATACATTCTCTACATGTACATTATTTGAAGACAGTCTCTAGCTACTCAAATGAAAGATGCGGTGCTACAAAACGATGGAATATTATTTCATAAGTAATATGCATTTTCAACAGATGTGACGGTTCAAGGTTACTAAACAAACAGCCTCATTTCAGATGCAATTATAGCCTGTCCGGCTTCAAAAAGACAAACTTTTTCCTTGACGTCTCCAGTAACATTAATCTCCCAAACGTACAGGTGCTGCCATTGTGGCTGATACATGATGTCATTAATAGGGGCTAAACTGTCAATGAATGACATATCTTATTCACTGCGATTACTGTAAAAGCGTATCATCCACAAGTCACATGACGATCGTTTTAATCCGCTATGGTCATATTTGTCATGACGCGCGGATAGTCAGCTCTATTTAATAGCAGACCATCCACAAGTCACATGACTAATTTGTTTTAACCACAGTAACAAATCATTCTTTTCAGACAAACCTTACCATGATTCATTAAAGTGAATCTGCCACTTTTCCCAAAGCTCAGTAAAATTAAATTTATGTTATGGAATTTGCCGATTAAAGTAAGATTTAAACCGTATCCAATGGAAGCCGCCATCTTAGCTTCCTGTTCACAAGATCTATGTCATTGTTCCTCCCCATTTAGTTATCTCTCAACGCAAAGTTGCCAACTGGGTCCAGGATGCGTTTGTATGGGTTCAGTGAAATCGGCTGGGTTTTTAGTTGTTATTTATATACTGGCTTATTTGGCAAGAGATACCCTGAATGATCACCTGTATCCAGTAAGGATTTAACCAGAGAAATGCCTGTAAGGAGATCAATAATAGGCATGTTCAGATATGATTCAATCAGAGAAGAATATGAAGGAGTCCATTCCAGACCTGAGAATCTACCTACTTAGTATTAAAAAAAAAAAAAATGATATAAAATCCATTTTAGCCATGGATTGTAAAATTGTTGTAAAAATTAAATAAAAAATAAAATAATAAATATTAAAGGACATGCGGTTTGAACTCAGATAATGGATTTCAATGTTCTACCCATCCTACAATAAATCTATTTTGGGGTTTACAAGATCAGAGTGTCAGTCTGCCATAACGGCATTAAAACGTTATTTCTCGTATTCCATTGAACGCTTTGCAGTTTCTTTATTTTCTTGCTGTGGAATTGCAGATTTTTTACATTGTTTATCCTTCTCACCGCTGGATCTATTATATATAATAATATAATATTAATATACCCCAGAGTATCTCTGTAATTATCTATACGGTATAGCCACGTGGTGCACATCCCACAAACACATACAAATAACAACCTTTCAACGAAAGCCCCCACATTCTTCGCTGCATATACACTTATCCCTGTTGTTCTATCCTCTCTCTGTATATTACATCAGTGCTTTTTATATGACTTATTGTGATTTTAAATTGCATTACTCTAATAAAAAAAATTACAAGCAACTGTAAATTATGATGCCTTAAACACCCTTACCACACATTGATGTATTTAAAAAAGCACTTACCGCGCTCAGACGTTACCGCTGCAGAGCCCCTCCCCCTTTCCTATATTCCAGCCAATCACTATCCAGGAAAGAGCTCTCATTTGACACCGCAAGTGAGCACTTCTGAAGCTGAATGCGGTGCAAGGAGAAGAGTACTTTGCAGGGTACTTTTCAGGGGCAGAGCCGCCTCACTCTTGGGGTGGGGCCAACCACATCCTGGGGTGGGGCTACACACAGAGTGCCTTTCATTGGAGGGCATTGGGATCAGGGGGGGAAGTGGGCAGGGCCACACACCATTTCCCTGCCTGGAGAAAGAAGAAACTGCCCCGGAGACCTAGGGAAGCGGGGTTTCATCCGGAGACTCCAGGTCAAACCCAGTGAGTTTACAGATATGTGCAGTTCTAAGCACACCAAGAGCGTCCTCTGTAAGGGACTGGAGCTTGGGGATGCATATTAAATGTATACAGAGGATATATAGAGGATCATATGCATTAAGTACATACAAAGGCTAGAGGATGGCAGAGTGTCCAGGCGGTTAAATTATTTTGCATTACTGAATGAAATACGTTGCTAAGTTGACTGCGGCTAAAATAAACCGGCAAGAACAAAAAACATACTAGTTACTCAAAGACATTAACTTGAAGGTCACAATCTACATATTCCAGACAAAGTGCATTAATTTATTTATTAAATAGAGAATTTTTTTAAAAGCTGTAAACACAAAACCTGTTTATCTAAACAGATAACCGTTTTCTGGGTTATGAACCATTAGTACTTTTACAATGCCTTTATTGTAGTGGTTATGCTGTGGCACATTGTATAAACGGCATATTGTTCACCGAAGCCTACAGAAATCAGAGTATATGCCGCATTAGCAAGCTTTACATTTTCGCTTTTTAAAATGATCATATGGTATTATATATGAAAGCAGATTCTAAAAACGATGACATCTATTTCTGTTCTTTAGATCACAATACTATACCTACCGGCAAGAACTAAAAATGATATTATATATTATATATATACACATATACACACAGTATATACCCACACACAATACCGTGTATGAATTAAACTAAAGTAATAAAAACCTTAATCGGGAGATGACCCTGGAACTCATAATATATTCAAAAGATCAAAACACATATTATAGCGACACTGGATCCATTATGTAACAATCTGACATCACCTCTATATTTTTTTTTAATATTAATCTAGAGAGAGTAAAATGAAGACACGAGTACAGACAGGTAACAGATACACAGGCAGGTACGGTCTGTATTATCACAAATACCTGTTATTTTGTTGCTATACATTTGCTAGAAATACACAGCAAATGTTTTTATATATTTTCTCTTTTTTTGTCTGTTGAAATATCATGGAAGAACTTTGGAGATTTCCCTGATTTGGGACTAAATATTTTCTACTTATCACAGCATTTAAAATTATTTTGGTGTTGATGTCACTTTAAGGTGGTTTAGCTCACCTTGTATTGGTTATTTATTTAAAAACAATATATACATTAGCACAAGTATGCCAACTGTTTTGCATCTCTGGTGTACCCACCAGATCTTTGCCACTGATTTCAGCAGGGATCAGACTTTTACGGCATGCTGGAAGCTAATCTCACAATGGATCAGTTGACGGCATGCTACTATTTTAATTTTTTATGCTTATCTGCCAAGTTTTTAAGGTTTTTTTTGGTCAGAGACCCATCAGCCGCATTATAATGTCCCCGGACAAAGCCTCACATTTAAGTGTAAATGCGAGGCATCCATCTTTAACTGATGTCTCACATGCACATGTACAGCGCTGCGGAATCTGTCGGCGCTTTAGAAATAAAGAATAATAATAATTTAATCACGCAAGATTAGGAGATAGGAGAAGGATGTCCATTAATGATCTCTTGAAGCAGCATTCATAGCATACTAAACTCAGTGTGCAAGCTATGTACGGCACACATAGTTGGCACTATAAAGGGTTAAAGGCAATTCACCAATTTCACTTTCCATTATAAAGGGCCAGCCCAGATCTCTTGGGATTAAGAGGCCACTGGCCTTTCCTTTCCATAATCTATAGTGCTGTTGGTTCACAATACCTGCAAACACCTAATTTAGTGAATAAATGTCCGCCTTGCTGTAAAGTTAATTGCAGGATCCTATCGCAGCAGCTCACAGAAACACGCTACAGATTTCACAATCCACAGAGTTGATATGGCTGCAAGTAACAAATAAACTTGTCAATTCCCTCTTAACCTGAAAAATGGCCATTCTTTCACTCGTTCCAGCGTTTGGTGCAAGAAGAGATACATTAGACAGGGGACCTCAAACCCACGGATACCAATGTGTTACTTTCAGTATACTTTTTCAAATTAAGTGGTACCCAAATCTACGAAATGTAAATTGTAAGCAGTCAGGAAAAAGTAAGAGTTAATTACTGGGAACATCACCGGTTATATCGTGCTCCTTGAAGGACTCCTTGTAGAGCTGATACTGATTCGGACAGTGCTTCTTCAGCCACTTGCACACGTCGTGCTGCGTCCAAAAGGCTACGGGTTTAGTTCCTTTCACACTAGGCTGCAAAGAAGAGAAGAGAAGGACTGATTAAAACGAAATGACAAACCTATGCCACCTAAAATGTGTAAATAAACCTGGATAGCAAATTTCCATATGTAGAGAGAATGTTTTAGTATCACCGCTTTTCCTCCTATGTGACATCATTGGGTCTATTCACAAACGTTTAAGTTGCGTTGAGTTAAGGGTTGAACTACGTTCCTCAAGCAAACTCTCCAACTCTTTGCTAAGAGATATTGACTACATACAGTTGGGGCCCCTCAAGCCGATCCTATACACTTAGACACATACACAGCAATATGTACATAATACACACACACTAACATACTTCCACAGACTAACATCCTCACTTACTTCACTCACTTATTCTTGATTTATAACACCAATACAAGAAAGCTGGAGCAATAGATGTTAAATATTTTCACATGGAGAGCCACATCTGTCTAGAACACTCTAAAAAGTAACTTAAATTTAGAATATGAAATCGTTTGCATCCCAAAGATGATCAGATTAAACATTCCACTAGTGCTACATTTATTTGGGAATCATATCTGAGTATATTCAATTCCCTTTTTTTCCTGGTGAAAATATATCAGCTATTTTAGGAACAAAGCCCCATACCGATATGCAAAAAGAATATGCTTCCGGTTTTATAACTTAAAAAAAAAAAAGGGATCAGAAATGAAACGAGAACCAATATGGAAACACATGAACTTCAGACACACACAATTCAGGAAATGAAAACCGAATCCGTTGAAGTAGTTTCACAGCCGGACACGGAATACTTTCGACCACCTTCCCTGTCACGCCAGCTCTGTCTGACACTTCCATTGATCAATAATGCAGAACTTGTTGCTCTTAAGATTATAAAAGGCATAGCAAGAGAAGAAATTGAATTGTACCTGCCACGTGAGATGTAACTGTACTGTAGTTATGTATATAGTAGATGGTTAAAGGTATGAGCATACATGCATTTGAAGTAGCAAGAGCGTAAGGATGTAGAGATGGAGGAGAGAGAAGTATTGACAGATTGTCAAGACTTGGCATGAATGGGTAGAGTTTGCTCTTACCAATAACTGTGGGTTTTCAGTACGAGGGAATGTAAAAGTATTTAGAAGAACATCCTAAAGAAGATGGAGATTTTGATGGGAATTATGAACAAATAAAAGGGGGTTACTGAGGAAAGAGGAGAATGTTAGGGGAATGGGTGATAAGGACTAGGTTCGTCTGGAGGAGGAGGTGCAGTGGAAAAGGACATAAGACCTAGAGAAGGAAGGATGTGTAAAATAAGTAAAAGGAGTCTGGAAGATTGAGGTGTAGTATGAAGGTATTAAGGTCCAGGAGACGAAGTATAGATGTAAAGCAGAAGGTGTTGAGGTAAAGAGATGGGATCGTTACAGAGAAAGTGGTTCAATGGTCAAGTAAAGTTGAGGCACCTAGACCACCAACTTGACAAGACTGTATAAAATAACTTCCATGCTCTCACCTTGGGACATCAAGTACAGTATAGACAATGCTGTCTTTTTTGTTTAGTGATTACGGAGTAACGGGTAATGTTTGAACAGTTACAGCAAATACACATACTTGTGCATGCTCCCAGTCCGTACCCCTCAACTGTCCTGATTCCTGTTGGACAATAATGATTTGGTGCTCTTGTTCTGCTGTCACTCAAAGATGTGGCATGACTTGGAGAGATACCGTGGAATGTGCTGGGCATGAATGTAAGGAGGGATTGCTGAAAGCATATATTTCCTGGGAGAAGGGAGGACGAGAGCGAGAGAATGAGAGTGCTTTTTGCAGAGAGAGTATTCCCGTCAGGATAAAGAGGGTATGCCTGCAGAGGAGATGCTCTGCCAATCTAGGATGTTGGGAGTTATGCATCTCATTCTTCCTTATACCTGGGGATCCAAAGAAACAGTCATGTCTAAAAAGCCTTTATTAGACTTGATTATTCCTTTGTTGTTGACATTGGCAGAGCCGCCACTCCTGAGAATTGCTGCTGAGTTGCTATTAAGGTTCATTTATTCAGAGAACAGATGATATTATATCCACCGAGTAATCAGACACTTATCAGCCTGGGAACAACTTAATGAAAAATACGCTACTTAGACTTTCTTCTATAAAATAAGAGTCTTATTCAAAAGTTTGGGGTCCCGTTTCTGGCTGTAACATCATTGGCAAAAAGATTTTCTAATGATCAATTAGCCTTTTAAACTTAAACCTGGATCAGCAAACACAACGTGCCACTGGAGCACAGGAGTGATGGGAGTGATAAAGGAGTGATGGGAGTGATAAAGGAGTGATGGGAGTAATAAAGGAGTGATGGGAGTGATAAAGGGCCTCTGTAGGCTAATGAAGATATTCCATTAAAAATCAGCCGTTACCAGCTACAGTAGTCATTTACAGCATTAACTCTGTCTGCGCTGGATTCCTGTTATGTTAATGGACAGAAAATGGCTTTTCTTTCAAAAACAAGGACATTTCTATGTGACCCCAAACTTTTGAACTGTAGTGTATATATTGTAAAGACTGAAAACATTAACCTTCCGAGTTCTGGAGGATGAACAAAATTATAGTAGAGGTCACATTATCAGATAGAAAGCCATTAAAAGATATTCTAGAGTAATATTCAACCTCAATTTTTAAATTTTAGTTACAAATATAAATCAAAGCTCGAACTATAGCGGATCCCCTGTAACCATACAAGACGGCCTGTAAAGTCTTTCCCATTCAGACATAATTTAAAGTGCAATTTAAAAGCCATATTTATACCAAAAAAAAAAAAAACACAACTTAATGCATCTTGCTCATGTTGAGATGCATTATACGCTTAAACATTTTCCTACATATGTAATGCAATGTACGGTTCGTTTTTTGTACAAAGCGCAATGAAAGTGCTCTATTCAGATGATAATCTTCTCTCTTTTTCTTGCTCAGATTCACATTTTTTATTTATTTATTTTTTTACAAATATTTCAAGAAAATGCTTATATTTTGCAAAAACGTTTGTACCGATGCAGACTTTTTTTTAAATGGCAGAATGCAGAGAAATAAATTGAACATACATGTACCGAAGCATGTCTGGAGGGTGATCCAAAATTGAGAATAAACTAATTTAGAACATCATGCTTCAGAAAAAAAAAATATCCTCTTGCATGGTGTATACTGAGAAAATCAATAGGATATACAGGTGACCCTGATCCAATCTATTACAAACAAATCAATGTTAATCGGATGTTCGCAAAATGTATTTACAGTATTATAAAGTAAATTAATAAAACTTAATACAATTGTGGGTTTTTAGGGGAAAAAACTTCAGAGCTATGTAACTTTTATAAATAATATATATATATATATATATATATATATATATTATATATATATACATACATTGATATATTTATCTATCCACTTATTTGTACATTGCAGGAAAAACTACAGTATAACACATAAAGGATATATTGAACATACAGACCAAGAGAGTAATATGAATACATTAATACAAAATCAAAACATTTTATAAATCTACTAAAGAAGAGACCTCCGAGGTCCTGAATGCTTGTGCGATTCTCTTTTTTCTAGGCACAATAGAAGGTGTTACCGTTGGCTTAAAGATATCACAAAAAAGCAGCACCTCTGTCATTTTGTCCTAAATTTGTGTAGCAGCGGGAAACACTGTACACAAGTACTTGTATGATAACACATTAAATCGGGATACAATGAGCACTTACTAATCTTTCTAACGGGACCAATCATTTTATTCTCTTGTGAGGATCCGTACACATATTAATACCTGGGAACTCCTGGTTTTAACCCTCGAGTCTCACGGTAGTTGCCCCGATCTCAGGGTCACACAGTCACACTACCCCGCTGTGATCAAATATTAGACTCCCAATTGGTTCTTCTGTTCCAGTACGTTGCTATCACTGCTTCAATACACTCAAGCGTATCTTTAACCCCTTAAGGACCGGGCTCATTTTTCGTTTTCTACACTGTGGGACCGAGGCTGTTTTGACACTTTTGTGGTGCTTGTGTTCAGGTGTAATTTTCTCCTCACCCATTTAGTGTACCCACATAAGTTATATATTGTTTTTTTCAGGACAAGATGGGCTTTCTTCAGATACCATTATTTTGATCGTATCATCTTATTTACTATAAAAAAATTAATAAAAACATGGTGAAAAATTGAAAAAAAACACATTTTATGACTTTTATTTGAAAAATCTTTTACTCACCTAAAAAAGCAATTAAAAAAACTAGCTAAATAGATTCTACTACTTGTCCTGAGTTTAGAGATACCCAATGTTTTTATGTTTTTTTGCTGTTTTTTGTACGTTATAGGGCAATAAGTACAAGCAGCGTTTTATGATTTCCAAATCTTTTTTAACAAATCTGGTCAGTCTGCCTCCATCTCCTCTTTGGAACATCTTTGAAGCCGGTTAACTCAATTTAACCCATTCAAACCATATATTTTTGAAAACTAGACACCCCAGGGTATTCCAAATGCTGTTATTTTAACCCTTTCCATGCACCACTTATACAACTATACTTTGTCAAACTTTGTAATAGTAATTTTTTTTAATTTTTTTTCCACACAAATTGTACTTTAGTTATAGATATACAGGTTCTGGTATATGTCACTATCAAACAACACCCCAATATGTGTTCAGGAACATCTCCTGAGTACAGCGATACCCCACATGCATGGGTTTGTCAGATTGTTTGGCTGGTAAAAGGCTACTTTTGGGGCATGCGTAATTCAGGTGGTCATTTGGTCATTCTGCCTCCATCTCCTCTTTGGAATATCTTTGAAGCCGGTTAACTCAATTTAACCCATTTAAACCACATATGTTTGAAAACTAGACACCCAAGGGTATTCCAAATGCTGTTATTTTAACCCTTTCCATGCACCAATTATACAACTACACTTTGTCAAACTTTGTAATAGTAATTTTTTTCACACAAATTGTACTTTAGTTATAGATATACAGGTCCTGGTATATGTCACTGTCAAACAACACCCCAATGGGTGTTCAGGAACATCTCCTGAGTGCAGTGATACCCGACATGCATGGGTTTGTCGGGTTGTTTCAGATTTAAAATGCCACATTTGGGAAGTGCGCTTTTTTTCTCCATTTTGGTCAGTCTGTACCTATGCCCTATCTAGGCCACTCCAATTTACCCCATCAGCCATTTTTTTTTATATTAGACACCCCTTGGGTATTTGAAGTGCTTTTATTTTAACTCTTTGTTGAGATTTTTGAGAAATTTTAGCACTTGCTCAAAATAATAAACTTTATTTTTTATATTTGTTTTATTTTTTTAATACTTTTTTTATATATTTTTTACACATTTTGCTGGTACTGGATGGTTCATCTAGTGACATCACTGCATAATTATTTTTAAATGTTAGCACATTTTTTTTTATTTTTTTTTCCATTTTTTATTATTTTTTTTAATATTTTACTAATCACATAGTGATTAGAAAGCTGGGCTCCATTGACTTGCATGGTTGAATGCAGTACCTGTATTCAACCAGCAAGTGGAGCCAGTTCTCTAGAGGGTCTGGAGACCATCTAGCGAACTTTTAAAACTTGTTTGTTTTTTTACAGAGCGGCGGCCATCTTTATTGATGGCGAAGATCAACGGTAGCTGCGGCTGTGACGCTCTCCGGAGCGGTCACAGCCCACCTAAAGGTAAGTGTTTGGTGTCGCTGGATGCCTCCTGATCGAGGCATTCCAGCGACACCATTTAAGTTTAGGAGGCGATCGTTGATCGCCTCCTAAACGCTTTTAAAACGGGCGTCCGCCGCCATACAATGTATGGCGGCTGTTGACGCCCCGGGGAGGGGCCAGACATGGCCCCCGATGCCGATCTCGGCCTTGCTGCAATGCCTCGACATCGAGGCATTGCAGCAAGGCCGTTTAAGCGAAGAAAGTGATCCTTGATCACTTTCTAAGCTTATTTAACTTTTTGACGGTTCAGGACCGTCAAAGGTCATTTAGTGACCTTCTTGTTATGACGGTCCTGAACCGGCAAAGGTCGTGAAGGGGTTAAATAACGACAGGTCAAGGTTTCCATTGCTATTAGAGACGTTTGGGTAACGCATTTGGCGAGTCACTACACAGAATCTTTACGATGGGCTATGAACGGGTTAATATTTAAAGAGTCTCAGGGCTAGCTCAGTTAGAAAGTTCCACATACAATTCTAAGCCGAGGATGACAAGCACATCTAATGTAACATTTTCACCATTCACTTTATTGCTACATAGTTAAGTCCGTGTTAACTGCAATGAATACCCAGCTTTCCAACTGAATTCACAAAGAAGTTGCCACAACCAAGATGGCAGAGAGGGAATACATTGTCTACTGATTCACTGCAATTGTACATCATTTTCCATCAATTTCAGTCTTAAAAACTGCAGGCATTTTATGCAAACGTATATATATATATACATATACTATATATAAAATCAAGGGAGCCAGGTCAGTTTGGGGAGTCTCAGGTCAGTGTAAGAACAATTTGGGTAATATATCGTTCTCAAGCAAACTGAATATTTTTTATTCATGTATGGTATTTTTCCATTATCATGAAGCAAATTCCATACAGTTTTGTTTTACACTAAACACTAATACAATGTAATTCCTAAGAGGTTTACAAGGATTTATTGGATAACGGAGCTTATTTATACAATATATACACTGATACAGCATAGGCTTATTAGTAAAGACTATAGGAAGACTGTAATATGATATTTATTTGACTTAAAGGTTTACCCAAGGAAAAAAACTACTAGGCTTTAACCACCAATTGCCCAATGGAATGTTCCTTCTATTCACTCCACCTGAAGGATTCTGCTGCCGATGCCAAAAACGAATAATTAGGGTGTGTAAAACTGCCTATATTTAAATAAAAAATGCACGCTCGCATTCCCTGGCTCAGCCGCGGATATGATATCCCAGCACACATATATTAACAGAACCATTTTATAGTGCATAATCGCAATACGTGGGAACCCACCAGGTTTTGACTCTCCATGAGAAGCCTTGCTTCCCTGGGTCTCCGGGTCACTCTCCTATTTCTCTGTGCAGAGTGGCGGTGTTTAGCCGTGCCCACTCTCCACCCACTCTCCACCCACTCCCCACCCACTCCCAGCTTATTTAAGGCTAGGGCTAGCACCTAGCCACGCAGTCTGTATTTACAAACATTTAGAAAAAAAGGGGTCATTCTGAAGACCTCAGTGAAGTGTGGTACTGGGATAGGAGGCCACCTTTGTAATAAGTCAGTCCATGAAATTTCATCCCTACTAGGTATTTCATGGTCAACTGTAAGTGGTATTATTGGAAAGTGGAAGCATTTAGCATAAGTCATAGAGCGGGGTCACAGAGTGCTAAGGTGCGTCGTGCGTAAAAGTCATCAAGCTCTGCTGACTCCTGAAGAGTTTCAAACTTTCACTGACATTAATATCAGCGCAACAACTGTGCGGCCGGAGCTTCATGGAATGGGTTTCCATGGCCAAGCAGCTGCATGCAAGCCTCACATCACCATGGGTTTGGAGGATGCCTGGAGAACGTTACCATGGTTGGATGGGTTTGAACTTGACCAGGCCCTTGACCACAGAGCCCTGACCTCAACCCCATCAAACACCTTTGGGATGAACCGGAACAGAGATTGTGAGTCAGACTTTCTGACTTCTTCTACTGGATGAATTGGCAAAAATCCCACAGAAACTCTCCAAGATCTTGTGTAAAGCCTTCACAGAAGAGAGGAAGCTGGTATTGCTTTAAAAAGGGGGGGTCACCTACATATTAATGTCTATGTATTTAGAATACGATGTCATAAAAGTCCCTGTTGGTGTAATGACCAGGTGTCCCAATACAAGTCCTTTTGTCCATACAGTGTATGTACAGAATATATATACACACACATATATACATACATACACGTTATATATGTCGGCCTTGTCACTTGTTGAATTGAACAATAAGTATGCGAAATTTAAAATGTAAACAAAAGTTCCTGACTTTACTACACATTAGTACACTATCTGAATGAAAACTGTAGTAGATCTTAAGCGGGGAGACTGTGTAACACTAGGAAATATATTGAATTAACGGTTAGGTGTACCCTATCATCAGGCAGTCAGACTCTAACCATCCATTGGCAAGACGCAATAATATTATAGGTTGCCACAGGAGAAATGCGAAACCAGTAAACACAAACTCAATTACAGAAGAAAACACCGCACACTCATTACAGGGAGCCTGTCATACAGGGATGTTATGATTCCAACACTGACAGCAGTGTGTTTGCTTTAAAGGGATGCAAAGTTTTGTTTATATCTGTCAACATTGTGCCGCACAGAGATGTGACAACTCAAGCCATTGTTTGCCCTTTAATACAAATGATATTTGCGGTGTCCCTTTAAATATTGGTGGGAAAAAGCATGGGGGTCCTGCTGAATCCACCCAACTGCATTTGCCCATTTCTTCCACCAGCTAAATGCCCTGCAGGGGATGTGTTTGAGCCCCCGTAGATGACGGCTCCAGCGCTGACCAGGGAGTATGCTGCATGCAGGGTCTATTCAGAGCCCCCCGCACACGTGTGGACATCGCTGCCATTGGTTTGAAAGGGAGAGCTTTTCTGCCACTGACCGCTACAAGCAGCCAATCGCTGGCAACTACAGTCGGACATTGGAGGAGGAGGGAAGCTGCTGCAGCAGGGCAGCCTCTTCTGTGTCAGGTGTTTTTATTCCTGTTTGTTTGTTTGTTTTGGAAGATTAATATTAAAAACACTCTCCAAACTTGATCTGGGATCTACTTCTTCAAATTAGATATAAGTGTCTTGTACTCCAACCTTAATGTGAGTGCACTGGGGGGATTCCACTTAAAGGAATATATCTCTGCAATATTACACTTTATCTGTTTTTCTTTTTTTCTGTGTCCTTATATCTGTGTTCTATGTCCTTATATGTTGGATATCTGAGACTAAACTACAACATATAATTGGGTAAATTATTTTCTATTGAAGAGCACCATATCACTCTTGTTTGCACATTCATTCATATACTCATTCATTCATAGATTCATTCCCTCAATCACACATACTCATTCAAATACATAAATATCTATATATATCTATATATATTATATATATATATATATATATTTATTTTACACAGTTTTGTAAGATGGATACTTTATTATCATCACCACACATAATATACAGCTAATTAGAGTCACCTTCGGGGTGACCCTTGTGGTTTTTAACTCCACTGTTCAATTGCCATTTAGATATTTTGATTGTTTTGGTCAATTATTATAATTTTAGGCCATGCCAATAAAAATTGAGTTTTAATTATCAATTCTGTTTTCGTTTGATTTTAGTAGTACTTGCCCCTTTTGAGATTTTGTTTCAGTGATACAATCGTTTTAGTAGTTATTATTTGTAACTTTTTATAATCTGGTTTTTGCCACGTCCCTGGATTTTATTTTAAATATCTAACCCTGCAGTTCTAGAAGTAGCATTTTTATTTAGGTACATTTTCCATTTCAGCGCGATATTAATGGAACGAAATACGGAGCCGGCTTTTATTTTTCAGCAATTAGGGAGATCGGTCATAGGTGAATTTTGACACAAATCCCCCCTCAGCTGATTTGCAGCGCACGGTGTACAAGGTGTTGGAAAAAGATAATTGGCATGTTGCATTACAGGCATAGATCGAATTTATCCTTAAAGGAAATCTCATACAAAAGTTCAGAAGAAAGAAAAACATTTCAAAACAAAGCAATTTCCTTTGATACTAACAAATATATATATATTGGACATGTACAAATGGGCTAAAAACGATTCAGACAAATTTTTCGGGTCGTTATTGGCCCATTTGCTTTCAGGCAACGCATTTAGTTCCCTGCCCATTTACAGAGCGTGAGAGAGTGTGGACAAGAATGAGAATGTGAGTGAATGTGGGCGCTTTTGGAGTTTTTTTTCCCGGTTTGTGGGGGGTCTGGCCTCTTTTCGGGGGTTCATTGAATTTACCATATATAACTTGACGGCTGATAAGAACCAATTGGCCCATCTAGTCTGTCCGTATTTTGTTTTTTTTACTAATAACATTCTCTCTATACGTTTAATGAAGCATACTGCATGTTTTACAAGTTTGCATGACGGCACCGTACGCATCCGTATGGTAATCTGGTCAAACTCAGAAATGTGACAACCAGGTGGTTAAACATCTTGGAGACGGTTCTCTTCTGCTAATGCTTTTTTTTTTTGTAAGGGCCACAACATACATCTGAATTTAAAAAGAAAGCAATTTGTACATTTGGTCATATTTAAAGTTAGAAGCAGGCGTCTGCTGGCATTTTATTTATTATACCATCGTGTTAATATTTCATACAACAGCTTCCTAGCTTGTGGAGAACGTGCGCATATCGATTTGAAGGCAGTAGAAACGTTTCTTACAACAACAATGGATTCCAGGCTATTCAGGTATGCTTTCAATTCCATACAAGCTAATCAAAATGGTCTCCCTTTATTCTGAGCGACTGCGTGGAATGCTGTTCTTTACCCAATCTAAATGTACTCTTTGTTATATTGCTTTGTATTTCAAGAGACTTAAAAAAAAATAAAAAATCAAAAGCACTAGATCAGAAGTACAACCTAATTTCATGCTCTGTTTGCCCCATTGTTCAAAGCAAACCATATTCAGATCTTTAATTCTCATGCTGTGACAAACATCTCCACGTATAAACACATATTTCTGACGATGTTAGGTTTGAGCCCTCATTTGAACCGCAGATATGGCATTGCATTTATTCTGGTGCTATAACTTAGGCCACGTTTAATAATATTTGACAGACAGAACTCTTTTTTTTTTTTTTTGACTTGTACTATAAAAGTTCGCAAATAAATAGCTGGCTCTTGCAATTTTAGAAGATAACAGCTCAAAGTTCAGGAGTTTCTCTTTGTCCATTGATGCCGGTCTTGTCTGAAGTAAGGACTTTCAGAATTCAGTTCAACGGTGCTATCAAGGTCGAGTTATGGGTTATTGGTTCCTGGGTGCAATATACCTTTGGTGCCTCCCCCCATAACTTAAACACATGCAGATACTCAACATGCAAACTCACCACTCACCCTAATACCATATACTTACACGCACCGCCTCCTTCATTCTTCCCCTTGCACCACTAACCCTAGGCTCACCCCTGACACTACAGAATACAGTAACCGACGTGTTCTGACACCAAGAAACATAATCACACATGCCAACACCATATACTAACAAATACACCCTAAAACCCACAGTTACATGCACACACACATATACAGTATATACTCATACATGCTAACACCATACACTTTAACACACGCTAACATATTATACAGTGACATACATTCATGCCAACAAAATACGCTCACACACATACTCTACTGCCATTTACTAACACACACATACTCTACTGCCATACAGTAACACATGCTAACCTCATACAGTCACAGAGACGTGCTTACACCATACACTAACAGACATTCTACCACCATACAGCAACACTCACTCTGACATCGTACACTCACTCTCTCTCTTTTTCTCCCTCCCATTGCTCACAGCCCTGTCTTCACTGCACCTCACACTGAGGTTTGCTGTTATGTTTTACTTTACTCATAGTACTGTGTTGAGGGCCGCCAGATAGTGTTGCGGGGATGCTGAATAGCACTGTGTGTGGCAGGAAGAGACCTAAGTAGTCTTGACAGCTTGCAATCTAATCCAATTGAGTTACCAACATAACCATCATCTTTACTTCATTGCTTTTTGCAACTCCAATATGTTATTAAAAGCAAAACGGGTCTATACATCTACCAGTGCTAAATTACTTTTGAAAGTTCTAGTTTAAAAAAACAAAACAATTATAATAGACTGTATTTAACCTAGTTTAAAAAAAAATGTCAGCCAAATAAACGCTACATAACAAAGCATACAAATTATATTCGAGGGGAAGGCGTTTTAATGCATTTTAGACAGAAAAGCAAATCTTCAATAGATAACAGGACGAATCAACACCATTTGATTACAGGAGCTGCGTATTAAGCAGACAGTATTAACACCCCGTGGCGAATCTGTAATATCCTTTGGCGGCTAAACGGAGATTAACAAATGTGTTGTTGTAAAGGTTCATGGATTTGACCCATAACCTAAAGGGAAAATATTACCTAAAAAAAATATTGCATTGATCCTCAAAGCATGTTGTGTCACATTTTTTACATTTTGATTATACTTTTTCTAGGTTTGTTAAAGTAATATTACATCAGCACGCACCAGATACATGCTCCCTATCATTGTGGTACGAAAAAAAAACAAACAAAAAAAAATCATGAAATTGTTAAATGTATTCATGTTGAAATATATAGTAAAATTATTGTTAAATTACATTTTTTTAATAAAGGGAATCATAATAACTGAAAATGTCATTTTCTGGTGATTAATCCAAAGTAGATAAAAAAATATACCGTATATTCCGGCGTATAAGACGACTGGGCGTATAAGACGACCCCCAACTTTTACAGTCCAAATATAGAGTTTGGACTATACTCGCCGTATAAGACTACCCCTCTACCCAGCGTACAACAACCAGCCAGTCACGGCAAGCGATGTACCTTAACGGTGATTTGCTGGTTGTTATACAGACATATACATACATACACTCCCCTTACACACACACACA
>VKOC01000006.1:40226052-40240359 GCA_009364415.1 Spea multiplicata
TATATATATTGCAAAAACACAATTCTAGCTGAATCGCCATCCTCTTTCCCAATACAGAATCTTTCCTTTACTTGTTTGCCTACGTGTCTGCCTTTGATCATTCTTTACAGAAATTGTCACGCTATATACCGGTATATACTCTATATATATAATGTTTATCACATTTCTTTATTCAATAGTTTCCATGCCACCTATTTTATTGTTTTGTCATTTTTGTGCAGATGAATCATTACCAACATTGCTGAAAAAAATTAAGAAATAAAACGTACAAGAAAAGTGTAAATTTTGTTACAATTTAACAGAATGCGAGTTATTCAATCTAGCTCACAGAATAAAAAGTAACAAAAAATCAGTTTGTTAGCACGTTAAAGCCCATTTGCTGCCTGTGTGAATGGTTCATATTGCTCCGAGGTTGAGACTCGTCTGGTGTAATTTTTTATGTATTTGAAACGTAAAAGGGTTGAAATTTGTCAAATTGACTTATGAGAGCAGCTCTGGTAGTTTGCCTTGAGAACTACTTGAACCGAATAAGTAAGCTCCCTGGCACTTTTAAAGCCTGTCTGTGAATCTTTAAAATCGCCATTTTTCTAAGAAACATGAACCGGTGCCGTTTAGGGAATGTGAAATGATAGCAAAGTGAAATTGTTCCAGCTCATAAAGTTCTAGTTCACTCTGCCTTTAAAAAATAATAGAAACCCAATGATATGTCTTAAAACTGTAAGATGAATTGAGAGGCTTATGAGATCCTTCATTTGTTTATAATTAATAGCAGAATTTTTTATAAGAATAAAATTTTAAGAATAAAATTTATGTAATTACACAATTAATACCTTCTTAAATCTGCCAAAAAAATGGTATAGAATGGTCATGCATTTGTAATATGCCCATTATTATCATAAAGAACTTTAATGTAAAGAGTGAAACTGCTCATCCACAAATAAAACTTAACAGATATGCCATTTTATGATTTGCTCCTTCGGTCTAATCAAATGAAAAACAGCACATACATTTTTGGATTTTTTTTTTCAGTTTCTATGGTGACAGCCTGTCATTGCCTGCTTTAGTGTCACATGGGTAAATTGTACACGATTAAATAATTATTTCTAGTGAAACATTGTAATGCTGCATTTAGTTACAAAAGTGTTACGTTTTGAAGAGTGAGTGGAACAGCGCCTTTAAATTAGATCTGTCACTTTTGCCCAAATCCTACCTCTGTTTAGCGAATAATATAATCAATATATATTTATATGTATTCCCCACCATCTGTGTGCATCATGGAAGCATCTAACATAGCTTCCTGGGATCTGTGTGATTATTTCTTCCCACCGAGGTATCTGTTCCTGGTTGTTGAGTTGCTGTTTGTTATTGATGGCAGCCTCAAGGGTGGCTTGAGTAGAATAGAACAAACTCCAAGGCATGAAATTGATACGGCAGTTTGCCTAAGATCACAGCTTTCAAGAAGTTATATAATAACCTTTGTAAGGGTGGCTTGAGGAGAGCCGGGATACAATACATCGATGACATATGCTTCATATTGCTGCCAATCCCAACTTTTGTAAGGTAGAGCAGTCCCTTTTATACTAAAAATCTCCAAACACTCTATCCATCCATCTATCTGTCTACTATCCTTATATCTATCTATCTATATATCTATCTATATATCCATCATGGGAGGACTGGCAAGGTGGACAAAGTTTTGGGCCACTGTCTGAAGTAGCTTTGTGTTTTTTAGCATGTAATTCCAAATAAAATCTCTGGGGTTTCCAGTATGAAAAGTACATAAGATAGAATGTACTCTCCACCGGGAACCTTACTGGCTCCTTTATGGGTTTTCTATGAGGTGGCCATTAACAAACTATTATATAGCCTCATATAGCACTGCTTGCAATGAATGCAAGAAAGCGAGTGCAGCCTTTTAGTATTGGGCAACTTTATGGGAATTTCCCTCCTGACTGAATGTTACCAGCCCTCCCCTGCTAAAAATCTATCCATCTATCGATTTAGCTTCTTCTTTAACCCCTTAATGACAAAGGCCGTACACGTATGGGTTTAGGGACCGCCCATTGTCCTTAAGGGGTTAAACAATGACTATGTAACAAGGTCTAATTGTTAAGCAATCTTCAATTCATTTTTAGGTACAAGATGTGCCTAGAAAGGCTTGCATTCTTAAATTGACTTTTTTTTTATAATTGATGTATTGTTTGTCATTGCTAAAGATAAGCAATACTTGAACTTTGTGCTTACCAGCAGATGGCAGTGACTACACATTGATAGTCTGCTCATGAATACAAATACGATAACGTTTCAAATTCATGTTTTTTAAGACATTAAAAATTTGTGCCGTTTCTAAAGGTTGTGTAGTTATAAACAACTGTCGCAGTGGATTATGACTCCAGATTAAATGAGCTGTATTATGCATCTTGGTTCAAATAAACTATTGTGTCCTTCTTGAAATCTAAAGGTTTATCAATCAGTGAGGATTAAACAACTTAGAACAACAAAGGAGATGCAAAGTTCTGATCCATATCTCCAATTTATTTGTGCAAAATGTACCAGACCTGTCATCATGCCGTATATTTAATTATTTTACAACCAAAAACATTTTATTTTTTTTTATTGATTTTATCTATTCTAATTTTTAGCCACTAGATTTGGAACTTCAGGGCTAGCATACAGTTTTTAAACAGACAACCTACTCAGTAATCTTTTAAAGGGAAACTTTCACCTCACAATTTGGGTTCATATGGCCACGAACAATTTTTTTACAAAGTGGCAATCTAAGGGGTTATTTTTGAGCGATAGCCTAAAATGATTGCTCAGCTCCCTTTTCTGTAGTGTAGCAGGTATGCCTGTTGGCTTCTAGACCTTCTCCTCCTCGCCCAGCAGAAGTCTTACATATTAAATACTACTCGCGAGACCCCCTTAAAAGACAAATGCCTTGTGTTTACTGTTAAATGTTAGAAACTGTCTGGGGAGATGAGCAGTGGCTGATCAGGTAGTGAATATAATTGAAAACAATCCTATTGTTACCTTCAGACGGATCCACGGGGCAGACAGACATAATGCTAAACGCTAAACTGTTTAGGGACCTCACAAGCACGTCTATTCTAGGGTGGAACTGTAATGGGACATTATTATTAGGTATAGTTTCGCCTTCCATTTGCCCCCAGTTTCTTATTGTTCATAGATATCAGCTGCCAGAAATTGCTATGAATAGTTGATGGCACCGCCACTAAAAGTACATATGGACATAAGAACATACGATAGAAAAGCCATTACTATACGTATAATGTAGAAGGATGAGAAGCAGCGTAAGAAAGTTCAGTGAATATCTGCATTCTATGAAATGTGTTTTACATTAAAACCCCGTGCTTGTGAACTGTTGCCGACATTGAGTTATAATGAAGCTTTATTTGGTAGGATTAACCGAGTAACTGAAATCTGCAATTAACCTTTCTAAAAATGCCATTGAAATATGCCAGAGATCACATTCATTTTTAGTTATCAGGATATTATATAATAGGTACTGTATATTATTATATGTCCTTGGTCTCATTTTAGAATCACAATGTGGATAACATGCATTTTTTTTATTCCTTCACTGTTCTCTAACACTTTCCTACTATTTTCTCAATAAAGTCTTAGTTTCCTTATATCACCTCTAAGCGGCTGACCCGATAGTATTAGACTAGGACATCTTATTCAACGTTTCTCCTCCATGCTCCTCCTGTTCTTTGTTAAATCCCTTTTATCGATTTACATTTTTCTATCTCCTCTCCACTCTCTCTTCTTTCGTCCAAGCTATATATTAAAATCCCGTAGTCTTTCCAGATATTTTTATCTTGCAAACCATTCACCATTTTCGTCACCCTCCTCTGAACTCCAAAATGTCAATATCCTTCTGGGAATCTCTGGAAAGCTGAAAATAAAAATACCTCTCGGTATATGTTCTGCAAAAATTCCACTGAATTACTGAGTCATTTCCTTGAAATGTATCTGGATGCGTCAAAAATCCTTTTCCATTGTCTAATGCAGACACATCGAACACATTGTCTCCAGTTGTCTGAAAAGCACCTGTTTGTTATTTCTCTGCTAAACATTCTCATTGTGCTGGTTCTTTGAAAAATCATATTAATTAGATCCACATTTGGTTGTTTGAAATCTGCTTAGGAAAATATTCCACATTATACAAAACAAAATCTAAATTTTGACTTAATTTTTCCCTTTTTTGGAGGTTTTATGACATTTAATATTAAAAGATATGTTTTATTTCAGGGGATAGCAGATCTTAGTTCTTTCAATTTACAGTTTTTAGTTACCCCCATTCATGCGTTTTGCTTTTTTCATTATATATATTTGTTAGGGCTATTTTCAGTATGTTTATTATAGGGCCATATTAGAAAATGGAGTCACGTGTCAAAGCTGATGTCCTTTATTGGACCAACATACAGGCAAAGTAGGTAGAGACTTGGGCGGAGGATGGGGTTTCCTGACACTTTTATTTGTTAATGTTAGTTTTTTTTGTATCTTCATATATATGTATTTCTGGGTGGGGGCAGACTTGTCCAAAGGCCTAGTAATGTACGGTGTCCACTCCTTATTTTCTGTGTACAGTATCTGGATTGGCATTTCTTTTCCCAGATATTATTTATCCTCAGATATGTCCCTTCTATTTAACTCTGAAGACTAAAGCAAAATTCTATTTCAAAAGTAACATGTTATTCTGCTTTTAAATGGTTTCTATAGTCAATGCCAATACATAAAACCCTTCACCAATATTATTGAATATCACCCTCCTGGACACTAATGTCATCTATTAGAATGACAATCACATACGCCATGTGTGGTGACATTCTGAGGGTTGTCTGGCTATCAGCTAATGCTGATCTTAAGTTCACAAGACCAGGTCCCTCTTCTCCTGTGCCAGTGTGTTGATGATATTATATATATAAAATATTCAACCTGGTGTTGCACAAACAGTGACAAGGGGAATACGTCGCTCTCTTCACAACATTGAAGGTCCACACATATCGGGCGCGACTGTTTAACTGTCTCTGATATTGTCGAGGCGCGATTACGAACGCTGGAAAATAGATATTGCTGATTTTAAGATATTATATATATTTTTTATTTCATTCCCTGTGCCAGTTTAATATAATACATATTATCAATTAAGTAGCAGGATCACAGTATGCCTTTTCCCTTATTATTCTCAATGTACTGCATGTATTGAAGCTCTGGCCATTGTACTTAGTGATGTTATAAATGGAATGTATTCCCAATTCTCTGTGTGCGCAACACCAGGATGATTGCTTTACCTATCGATATAATTATTATTCACTCTATTGTAACAGCTCTATGGAATAAGGAGTCAGGGGTGCACTGGGGGTGCCATACACGCGTAAATGTGTATCTACTTATATTTTGTTCCTTTAGAACAATTTCACCCCTTCTTATATGCCTACCATGTGAAATATTGCTTGCTTAGACATCCAGGGGCTTTTGTCTATTTATTTTCTGTCATTTCCTCAATATAGATAAGTTCATTGTGTGTCAAAAGTAGAAAAGGTCAGTTTCTTACCGCTGGAACAAAAATCAAACTCTCTAGACACTTGCCGTTTTCCATTCACCAAGATAAATTTATACTTTTATGCACATAAACACATTTTACTTACAGTATTTGTTCTAGTTTAAGGTAAAAGATCCTTTGATGAAAAATTCAACAAAACAAACCTATGTTAATGTTATTTAATTGAATTTAGAAACATGACTATTTGTTTGGGCGCCGTAGCTTATCGCTAGACTTTTAACATTTTTCAGCAATGATATGAAGCATAAATTGTTGGTTCCTTAATGAGGTTATGAAATGTACTGATAATAGCATTACACAAATATCTGTAAAAATTATTCAAAAATCTAAGGTGGTTTCCTGATCTTTATGCGATATTTTTATTGTGTGGGTGAGTATTATACATACCTTTGGCATTATTTTTGCCAGCAAAAGTGTAAAATAGACTTCCTCTATAAGGGGTTGATTATGTATAGCTAAAAAAAAACACAGGTGTGTTGCCATAAGAAATGAAAGGAATTTAAAACATTTTCTGTGATTAAGCACAAAGATTAAATTGAGTTGCTAATGTTTATTTGCTTAAAATATTATCTTCAGATATTTTCAACTGATTTGCTCCCTCTCGCTCTCTCCCATCTCAAACATGTCATGCCCTGATCCAGCTACCTCTCTCTATCCACATCAATCTCTCTCGAGGATTTACCCCCAACTACTAACACTTGTCTGACACCTTCAAAGTTTTTCCACCACTGCTGAACATGGAAGTGCTGATTGAAGTCTCATTCTATGTATGAATTTCTGCACTATACATTCATGTTATGCCCCTACTTCTCTGCACTCACCCTTGTTAAGGAAACCTACTTTATCTCTTCCCTGTCTCATAACCCCAGACTCCTCGTCAATACTTTCAATTCCATTCCTTGCCCTATCACATCTGTATCTTCCATGAATCTTACTACCTGTGACTCTCCAGCCCTTGCCTTCTCTCAGACTCTTCAATCTCTCTCTTTGCTACTGGAAGCCGGGGAGATATTTTAGCAGGAAAGCCGGCCCCCACACTCGGCGTCCCGTCTCCCCGGCAATCAAGGATACCGGGGAGATGGCTCAAGCAAGGGGGCGATCCCGGCACTCCATATCACGTCTCCATGGCGATCGAAGACGCCGTGGAGACGTGTCTAATAAGTCACAAAATGAAAAGTATGCCGTTTTCAATAAACTTTGCATAAAATAGTTAATTTGCATTTAATTTTAATTGTTCAAAAAATGTCAGGCAAAATGGTGGGCCCTCGCACATGTTCACTTCATCAAATCTGGCACTCTTCGAAAAAAGTTTGGACATGCCTGCTGTAAACAAAAGAAAGTTGTGTAAGACTGGTCCTCCTGGCATTCCATCTGTCAGAAGTGGTCTTCCAAGGTGGGAGAAGAGATCTCTTGCTGTCTGTAGCTAGAGTGCAGGTCTGTAAAGCCTGACATTCTCCCTGCTGCTAGATGAAGGGAGTAGAAAACTCCCTCCCGGGGAGAATCCTGGTCACAGGGTGCTGTAAAGAGCCACTTTATTCATGGCCACCACTTAAAGCACTAGAAGTCTGTGTAAAGTGGCACAGCCCTGTGATTTCACTCAAGTGTTGCTGATCTTTTCCCTTTTATTTAATCTCTTTTAGTGTTTGGTGCAGCTAGATGGCCAAAGTATCTGTAACCTTTAGGAAAGCGACTGGAGGATCATTTTCTTGCCAGCCCCTGTCTAAGCAGAACTGGGAGGAGAAGGGGAGAGAGAGGGAGAGAAAGAGGGGAGGGCTTTGAGGGGGGAGAGCGAGTCTGTGTAAGCGTATTGCTTCTGTATGTATGTTACTGTATGGCACGTGTGTGTGTGTATATATGCTGTTAATATGTGTTTGCATGTTGCTGTGTGTTAGTGTATGGTCAGCAGTATGTGTATTTTAGTGTAAGATGAGTAACTGGATGTTATTGTGTGGAGGTGTTAGTATGGTGGCAGCATTATGTGTGTGTCAGTTTATGATGTTGGAGTGTTGAGTGTGAGTGAAGAGACAAGGGGAGAGAGAGTAAGCATATTGGTGTTAGGGTACAATGTTAGAGTATACAGTTGTTAGTGTATGATATTAGAGTGAGTGTATGTTTTAGTGTTTGGTGTTAGAGTGAATGCCAGAGCAAGTAAATTCACCAACCTGGACAGGGGCAGACATATTTCACTGTATTATATATAATATATTATATATTAAATTATATAAAAGCTGACTAGGCCTATGTCCAGTGAAACATGCTGGTAACTAAAATATATTTTTAAAAATTAGGGGAGGTGGTGCCAAAGCTTAAAAGATTCCCAATTGGCTCCACTGTACATCATCTAAAAAACTTTCTGGTAATTTTACCTCCCATCTTACCTCCGTAGCAGGTTTTTATGTAAAGGCAGAGCACCGGTCTATTATATCATATACTGGCATACTGCGCAAAGAACACGCCAGAAGGATTGAGGTAGAACCTCTTTAAATACATCACTGGTTTGTCCCTTCATTTTTGGATGACTCTTCCACATCATCATAGACATGAATAGACCTATGCCTGTTGTATTAACCTCCAATTACATGTGTTGAATGTTGGAGGGGTTATGATGAGTTCATCAAATTGTATTGCAGTATAAGGAATGTCTCGCAATGACCAAGCTTTTGACCAAGAAGTGCGAAACGCGCCAAACGGTTGATCTCGTTCTGCGCCACGTGGATGTGAATTGGATTGACACACTCAGATTCCGTAGTTTTATTTCCTTCTTGTTGTCTTTCCAACGTCGTACAGGGCATGGGATGGAGAAGGGGGAAGCACATAACAATGGGGACCCTAACATATTTTATTAGAATATACGAATATATATTAATATATTAACGAATAGCACCAATTGTAGCTAGCGGCTGCTGGAAGGACAGGATCAGGATGCCTAATGGCTGCAGTCTAGGGGAATTCATATTATTTTACCAGCTTGAGGTGTGAACCGTTCATTAATTTTAAGGACCGTGGTTTATCTGCCACACAGAGCGGTGTTGAATCTGTCGACCTGATGTTTTTTAAATGTTTTTCTGAACTCCAACTAAAATTTCGGAGAAGGTTAATTAAATTGGCTATATTTTTATTTGGTATAGTGTTCAAAAATGAAAGTGAGTAATACTTCTTCTTTTTCTGTTTACACTGCATTTTGGACTTTGATGTGGAAATAAAAGGGAGAGGGGGATTAATGAAGCATTAAACAATAAACCCTAAGAAGATATTACATTACTCCGCTACTTAGAGAGATGTATCTTTTGCTGTCAGCTGCAACTTTTCCCAAGTCATTAAATTTGTTATTCCTGTGAATAAATGAAGAGTCCAATATGACTTATTATGATAGTTTGATGAAAAGTGAAAATTTGTTTCTGCGGGAGGGGCAAAAACTCACTTTTTCCTTAACAATTACCGAGGTCTACAGAAACACTATTCTTAACAGCAGTTTCCACTGTATAGAAAATGCCACTTTCTGCAGTTTTTTTGGAAAGAGCAAGGTTTTCTCATTTTTTTCCCCGCGCCATTGAACAAACATGATATTTTAAATAGTTTATTCATAAAACACCCTACTGAAAATTCAACAGAATACATGAATGTATCGGTAACCTAAAATGCTTTTCTTTAAAAAAAAAAAAAAATCAGCCCATAATAAATACTTTTAGGAATGTTTTTACATTGGACCACTTTATTTTCTCTGGAAATTTACAAATCAGCAAAAGAAATGTATATCCAGGTAGCAACGAACTTAATGAATATGCAATATGGGGGCCAGCTACAAACTTAACCCTAGTTGTAAAACTGACCAGTGCATTGACCAGCACTTGAAACTTCCCAGGTTTCTTAACACAGTGAGGGCATTTAAGCAAACATGGAACAGACAAAGTAGTCGGAGCGAATATGTTGTATTTGCCATCATATTCAGATTTTCCCTATTTCAGCTAGTTTGTCTTGTGCTGCTTTGGCAGTATATCGTCTGGAACAGAAAATAATATAATTGTTCTCTTCCTCTTATAATGTTCTACATTTTAATGCTATTAGTTCAAATCAAATTGACCTCAATTAGATCAAGGACAAGTACTGGACTTCCCCAGAACAATACAGGAAGTCAAATAGATTTCTACAAAATCCCTGAAAGAAATGTTCTTGCCAGCCAGACATCCTCATGAGAACGAATTCCATTAAAAAAAAACCCTTTAAAAGAATGGGGAGATAATCTTAGGATCTCAGGCTGCAGTTTAAGTTTCATTAAGACCGAACTTTTTTTGAGGATTAGACATTTATCTAGACAGTATATCAGAACTTCTTAAATTAGATGTAGATGTGGTCTACATAAAAAAATGGATAATGTTGGTTTAATGTGAACTAAAAAGAAAAAAAGTGGACCAGTTCAGCTTCCGTTCTTACTAAATCATTACAGTTTAATTGGCATGCAATTACAAATGTTTGATGGAACTGTTTTAAATTGTAAGCTACAAACAAGAGCTCCCAGAGGAGGGCTGTCACATTCTGGCCCCATCAACCCCTTGCTTTCCCCATAACATACACACTCTTGCACAAAAACATACACACTCATTCTAACAGACCTGTACACAAATACATTCATGCAACCACACACACGTACACATACACACTCTTGCTAACACACACTCCCAACACATACTTACACGTAAGTACTCATTCTAACACTTTTACATATATTACACTGATGAACTCATGCTAACACATATACCAAAATATCACATGACCACATACAGTGGTGACCTCCAGGTCTACAGGTGATTTATTATTACAGAATAAAACTCTCTTCTTTTAGGTTATACACACGCTGTATTATAATATGTGTAAAAAAATATTTGTTTCTCATGAGACTACCTTTTCATTTTTCATTTTAGTGTTGTGTGTCAAAACTGTTGAATATGACAGAAAATGATACAAAAATATGTTAAAATATTGATTTAATAAATAATAATACAAAATGTCACACACCAGTAATATTAAGAAAAGCAAATACTCTTTATAATAGGATCACTTCTTTAAACTAAAGGGCAGTTATGTATCCCATTACAGGTCAGTGCATTATTAAATGTGTTTCAGAGGATTAAATAATGATATTAAAGTACTGTTCCACCCTGCTGAATATAACTTTTTTTATAGATAAATACAGCATTAAAATCATCGTTAGTACTTTAGTATGAACAAACCATTCTTATAAATAATACTATAATAAAAAAAAGGATTTCCTTCCTTCTTTAATCGTGGGAGCACTGCATTGTCATGTGACATAAAAACCAAACATTGATAGGTTATTGCCATATAAACTGAAAAAGCTTTTTTAAAAAAAGTAAAACTGCTAAAGTTTACTTCTTGGCATACTAGCTAATGAAATTGTGTTACGTCTAAGTGGGACAGCACATTTAAAGAATCAGATCCCTTCCAAGCACATTAGTCTGTCGGGAAAAGTTGGAGACAGAGAGAAAGTAAAATATATATAGAAAAAAAGAAAAGAGAAGGAGAAAGAGAAATACACTTTTTGAGAGCTAAGGTCACTAAAATAGAACACAATGTGTCAGACAATAGGAAAGATATTCCATTTTCGATTGTCTCTATAAACAGTAACTAATACACTCTATCTCATCTAACATTGTCTGGCACATTCATATTACTATTCTCTGCAGTCTCACCATCAAATCACATCTACACCACGCTACTATTACTATTGTAAATAATATACGATATAAAAAACTTTCTACATTTACTAGTCTAAATATACAATATAAAATGCTTTTTTTTACATTTAAAGCCAACATGTGTTATTACTTTATTTGGGGAAATACTGAGGATTATACGCTTGGGATCATTAAATAAATAGATCAGCGTGATTGAATTGTAATAAGCTTATTAAAGTAGACATTGTATGAACAGCAGCCCAATTAAATCCTTAAATAGTGGAATTTAAATACTGCCATTACCATTGCTCCTTGGCATTGTAAATATGGTGCCGCAAATACATACAAGTCCAGTGTAAAAATGTTGAGGTACGCAAATAAGATATCATCATTGTTAGCTTAAACACTGCAAGTAATGTACAAGTGGAACAGCAACACCAAGAAGCAACATCATAACCAAATGGAAACATTTTAAAGTAAAAAAGGAATTACAAAAAATAACAGTTTTGTTTTGTGTTTCTGTAAAAAAAATGTTGATAGCTCCCAATGATGGAAGTCTTTTAAGACATCTCAGCCAACAATTGTTACATTTGCTCCATATTCTTTAACAACAACAAAATAACAAAATGATATTAATTTACTCATGTGGAAAACCAGAACTAATCTTATGCTTTGGTTCAATATCCATAGCATAATATTCTCACCTGTCCTGTGGTGGACCAGTTAAAAGAGAGCTGCGTCAAAAGAGAGTTTGTTTTTGGGAGTGGGTTTCAGAACCCATTGTTCAGAGTCTATTGGCAATTTCAGACATTTTTAAAAAGCAATAATATACGTTATAGGAACATAACAGTCCTTCAATTACTTCCCTGACAGAGGACCTTAAGAGGAACTGTCACGTTCCAGGTTATTCCCAGTCCTAGTTCTTTGCACCTATATACAGCATACAATCATAATTTATTCCCTACTCTGAAAGCTGCCATCTAGCACAAGATTCACATGCAGAAACAACACAATGGAGGAAGAGTTCAGGAGGCAAGATAGAAATTCCTACTTGGGTTGACAGCAGGATTCCAATGCAGTTTAAACACTAGGGGGGGTCATGGGAAATCAAGGACAGTGGACGAAATGCTTGGCTATGAAATAAAAGAACATAAGAACATGGAATAACATACAAATGTAACATTAAATAAAAATAATAACCCAAATGATAAATGGATCTGAGTGCTAGGTTCATCCTTCTATATCAGATGTGAAAGCCCCCTTTAAAATGTATTATATATATATATAATATATATATACATATATAATGGTTATATCCTAGACAGCTGAGTTGTAGTCCAGTATTCCCATTTTAAAAACCCCACTAGGGGCACACCAGGCATTTTTATGTAGCATTGTGTTGCCCACCTCTCTGGCATTTAGGGGTTAATATAAGCTTTTTGTTGTTTTTTTTTTTTTATTACTAATAATTCCTAAGATAATTTTCTGGTATGCCCGGTACATTGAGTCACTGTTCAGAAACGTCTTCAGTCTCTTTACCCGTCTGCGTAATATTTTCTGTAGTTGGCTTGTTTTCAATAGGTTAAGGTCCTTTAAGGTGTTCCCGTCATTTTTTATTCTCCATAGGTTAAAGAGTTTTAAGATTTGTTTGGGTCGCTCACACGTTTTGAGAATGTTTTCCACGTCTTCTTTTTCCAGTTTCTTTCCAGGTAAGCTTTGCGTTAAGTTCACCAGGTCTTTAACAGTGAAATTGAAGTTCCCGATGTGTTTTAAAACTCTGTTTTCGCACATTTGTATACCTAGAAGAGAATACAGACAACTACATGAGTCTGCGAAATCTGTAAGAACAACAGGAAGCCCTAATGGATATTAAAAATCAAATAAAACAATTAGTATATTTTTATTGGGAATTGCAAACATCACATGTTCCATTGGCTATACCATGTGTACTGTGGATAAATCCATACACAGGGCCGGCCCTACAATGGGGCCGACTGGGGCAATTGCTTTTTATTTTAGTATAACTAATGCTATTTCTCTTGTGACTAATGTATTTTGTCAATGTCACGTGGCATGGGCTCCTCTCCCTGGGCATCAGATTGGGAGATACTGGTGGGGCACCAAGGCACTGGTGGTTAATCACATGGTTCCCCACCACTACATCCTTATGTGATGCCCAGGGGGAGCTGCCAATGACACAGGTCTGACTTGTATTTTTTATTATTATTATTTATTGTTTTATATAGCACCATCATATTCCGTAGCGCTGTAAAATGGCTAGACAGGACACAACAATTAGTATATACCATAACTATTTGACTTACAGAAACAACAGGTGAGGAGGGCCCTGCTCATGTATATTAGAATTTACTTTTATGTTTCTGGCATAGGAACGTGATTGAATAGTGCTGGCTTCGACACAATCAAAGAGCTCAGCTTCCCTGAAGTAAATGCCTTAAACTAGAAAAATAGAGAGTTTATTAACCCCTTCAGTACCGGGACGTACCTGGTACTTCCTGGTTTACATTCGCCGGTAGACCGGGACGTACCAGGTACGTCGATGCCGAAAAGCGGTCCCGCGTCGCACTGAACGCCGGGATCGCGAGGGGCTGGCTGCTACTGACCGCTGGGTGACCCCAGCGATCGTGCAGCAGCCAATCGGCGTCACTTTCATGCACGTGATCGCTTTAAAAGCGAATCACATGCATGATTTTGAATATTGGCAGATACAATGTTTGTAAACATTGTATCTGCCTATATTACCCTGTCTCCCTCCTCCTCACTCGTGGTTGTGAGTTGGAGAGAGAAAGAGCACGTTGTTGGAGAGAGTCCTGAGCGTTTTCATTAAAAAAAAAATAAAAAAATAATTTTTATATCATTTTTTCACTCCTGATCAGTGTTCTGATCAGCAGCATTTGACCCTAAGGGGTTAATTCTTTTTTTTTTCTTAAAATTGTGGGTGGGTGGCTGTGGGTGGGTTAGTTAGTGGGAAATGGATTAGTTAGTGGGGAATTGATTAGGTAG
>VKOC01000006.1:40240459-40261135 GCA_009364415.1 Spea multiplicata
TTCCTCTAGAAAGATGGTTAGTACTGGCCCTATGTATAATCCAATGTGTGATAAGAGTTTGAAGAAATCTTGCAAATGTAATAATACATTGTAAAGAGCCTTCTCACCTAAAGGAGAAGCTCACCAGGGCTGGACTTTCACTCTGCATTGTGAAGTGAAGGAGGGTATATATAATGCTGGGCTCTCTAATTGCTCCCTCTGCTGGTTGATAGCAAGTATTGCAATTGGCAATGCAGCCCTACTTGTTAATCATAAGAGGTAGAAAAACATCTTCTTCCCTTACAAAATAAATTTTTTAAAAAATGAAGAAAAAAGTGGGGGGATAAATAAATTGATTGGGAGCCCAGTGTCACCAACGCATCAAAATATGTATGAGAGCCCCCCAAATGAAAAAACTTCTTTTCAGAAAAAAATGCCCTCAGCCCTTTAACAAAAATCACTGCCCCCAAACTCATTAAGCCAATTGTATTTAAAATTATGTAATATAGGGTAATATGTAAAGCATGGCTCCTCTGGAACATAAAAATATGTATGTGTTGAACGACTAATGAGGAGATGTTGTCACTGGGTCATTGTCCAGCTGTGGCACTTATAGAAGACAATTTAAGCAATTACAAAAATGTGACTTGATTTCTGTTTTATTATATTTTTTTTCTTATCACTTATTATGTATTATGTATTTCTATGACTTGAGCAGGTTCAATAAATATGATAAAGGGGGAATCATGGTTTAACACTCAAAATGACCGAAAATATTATGGTCCTTTGGTTACGAGAACCCCCAGGGTCTGAAGGGGTTAAACTAACACATTTCATAAATTGCTTTATAGGGATTTTAACAGCATGTAAATCTTAAAAGGCCCCAGTGCGACAATTAATTTTATCTCCATGCCTTTGTGCTTTTATTTTAATATACTTTAATGACCATGTTCATATTTTAGGAGATGGTAGATTTCATGATCACTAACCAGAAAATAAACATACAACCGAAACACCCAAATTATATGCGTCTAAACTTCTCAAAAATGTACTTCTTTCCTATGTGATTCTGTCTACTGACTAAAGTTGAATAAACCTACAATATATGTAACAGACAAGTGCATTACGAGACAATATGTGAAAGTGACAGGTCCTCTTTAAGTTGAAGAGTTGGTGCTTCTTATGTCTACATGGTCTCCATAGGTTGGGGGGGGGGAGTATATCAAGAGTTAAAACATTAGGCAAGGTGATTTATTCTAAAGACCGAAATGCCAGTAAATTTAACACACACTTCCTACTATTACTAGAAGCACCATCTCGTAAGATGAATATTTTTGGAGTATTTCTGGATACAGGGTGGTGATCTCCGTGTGGGCTGCTTTTTAGTGAATGGATGACTCTCATTTAAATACACACTCCTACAACAAATAACCCCTCGGTAATTAAATGATGAATCATATACATATTTTTATAAAATGTTGACATAATTGTGACTTGAAGAATGATGTCATGCAACCGACATTAGCTATAAAAATGACATTTCGCTGCGTTGTTCTCAAAGTCTGCCCTGTATTTAGTCCTCTCTATGTGTCATTCCGCTTAGGTTTGGCGAGTGTTTTCCCCGAGACTTTAATGTTATGTCAATTTACATAACATTTAGTGAAATGAGTAAAAAGAAACATTTTGGGAGCTATTTAAGGAGAGCTCCGTTCTACAGAGAGTGACTTATCGTGTATTTATAGAAGAAGCCCTATGAATGTCTGAACCTACAAATCAGGAATTAAGTGACTTAATCTTTTCCCTGACCTCTAACTACAGCCTGTAATATTATTTATAACCTGTATGGAAGCACCAGCTGAAGCTGGCAACCGTTTAAGAAATGCTGCTATATTTTATTATTAACATAGACCTCTCAAGAGAACTACCTAACCTATACTAAAAATAATTAATTAATTTACCCGTTAATGCGTAATTCCTCCTGCAAACCAATATAAGATAGATTTCCGTAATAGTTTTTGTTAGAGTAAAAAAAAGTAATGCCACGTTTTGTTGCCAAATACACAGGGTCTACCCACCCGCTGAACTATGCATTATACAGGGGCATTATATGAGTATCCTGACTTCATGATGAATAGCAAAGCGAGAGTTAAAACCACAACTCTCCCTTTAGTGAATAAAGGCCATAGGATTGTTATTAGGGACATTGGCTTCATCCGAAAGAAGCATCATTTCTCCCATGAAAAAATGTGCAATGAGATAACTCTTATCTAAACACAAAACCAAATCATGACATATCCAACTGTTCACTGGAAATATCTTTTCTTTTCAAAATCTCAATGTTTTGGGTCATATCTGTTGTTTTGGTCCAGTCAATGAAACTAGCCAATGGGCATCAGGCTACGATGAGTAAATGCAGGGGTTAACTTATTTATAAATAATGATGATTGCATGGATTATTTTTTTCTTGACCAATACCACCCCCCAAAGAAGAATAAAGCTTATTTTTGAATTAGGTATACCATAACACTGTATTATGATACCTTTCATATACAATACACAGGGGGCGCTCTGATAAACGCCCATCTTAATTTATATTGTATTCATTCTTTTTAAACTTTTTTTAAATGGTGTATAGTATATTTAATTCTAAGACAGGCTTAAATCTATAAAAATATTTTTGAAATGCCATGATCAAAAATTCTATTAAAAGGTCAACCATGCACAAGAAATGTATATGCATGAAGTATGTATGAAGTATAAGGCTTGGGTCAGTAAGAGAACTCAAGTAGAGGGAAAATAAACATTTTGGCTTTATTTTTGATGAATAAATCATGAATCGGTATAATTTGTCATGTGTTGTTGTTCATCTGAGGTTATATTTACCTAATTTTTAGACCTGCTAAGGAACCGATGATTGTTGTTATGTCCTGATATGTAAAACCAAAGAGGGAGTACTTTCTTTTTCACACAGCTGTGTATAAATGAGCATAATTTGGTTTCAAATATCATTGTAAAAGTAACAATTTTAAACTAGGCAGTCAGAATGAGGAGATTTAACTGCGTCCGGTTATCTGCATTATTCGTTTGCAAATCTCATTCTACACTTTCACTTTCTACCAAATGCTCTTAGGGGATAAAAGACTAACAAGCGCTGTCTATTCTCATGAAATCATGTTCGTCTCATTGGCCGTTTCCCCAACGTAGAGATAAATGGATGTAAACAAATGTCTCTTTAAAATAAATATTCCGGACAGTGAACAGAATAGCGGATCCGAGATAAAACACTGGCATTCCGAATTCGTGTGAACTTAATGAGTTGTCTTTTGTTACAAACAGTCATTGGGAAATCAAAGGCTGAAGGAGCAATTTCTGCCGCCAGCAAACATGGGGTGTGTGAAGATCTTGCATCTGAGTACGTTTGTTACTTTACTGGCCTTCTTCCCCCTACGCGCCTACAGCACAGACGTCGAGAACCGCTCTGCGCCCGACGCATGCTCAACACACACAATTTTACCAGGACCCAAAGGTGAGAACTTTAGATTTCAGCAGCGCTGAATGGTCTATAAAATGTAAGCAAATGGTTTATCCCTAATAGCCACAAAACATAAAACTTAAAAAAAAGTTTTAAAAATAGTGCACAAGTTATGTTATTGTTTTCAGATGGTACACCAGCATTAAATATCTTCTGTCTAATTAGTTGCTTTTTATGCATCGTTTTGAATCTTTGTAAATATATATATATATTATATATTAATATATATATATATATAATAATTTTTTAAAAAAAATTTTTTTTTTTTTTAAACTGGAGCAGGGAATCAGGCAAGAAGAGATAACAAAACAAGAGCCATAAATATATAAATATATTGTACTACGTGGCAGATAAAATATTTTTTAACAGCAGAAACAAACAAAAATGTTAAATATATATAGCTACCGTATATATTTTTTAAAAAAAAGTCTTAGTGCCCCAGTTGAGTTAAAGATCGGTATTCATGCATAACATGGTGCCTGTATGTATTTCAATGGCTTCTTAGATTTTTTTGTTTTTGTACAAAACCTAATTTGCATGAGAGTATAGTAAAAACATTATAAAAAATGAGTATACGTGGGTAATTCACCCAAAGGTGGTCAGGTTCAAACCACTACAGTAGTAAAATATCCAGTGCAAACCAGTGCCGTGCACTCGATATACCAGGGTGTACTCACAACACCGCGTTTATTTGTTACACAAATGGAGAGTAGCAAACCAAAATAAAACTAAAAAAATCTGATAGCAATTACAGGGATTTAAAAAAAAAAAATATCTTGTGTTGCACACTTACCAGTTAATTTTATATAGTGCATTTTTTGTTCAAGCCAAATCAGAGAAAAAAAGTTTTGTATTTGTAACATTTGTGAGAAAAACTTGTATTTGTACGTGGAAAAAAAATCACTTATTTTTCAAAACAAAAAAAATTGTCAAACAATAAAAGTACCAAGGTGACAGCTCTACTAAGACTTTTAAAATGATGGGAGCTCTGAAGGGTCTCGGGAGTCACCAAGGCCTTTAAAGGGTTACGTTCCAAAAATAATATGATGGGGGACTCATGTGCATCCACCACCATCATTTCGACATCTCGATGGTACTCAGTATGCGTCTTAAATAATTGACCAGGCCTGAATTCTATGATGGAACAATACATGGCTTCAGCTTCTAGACCAATGCACAAAGGAATGGCATCGGAAACTGGACTCTCAGGAGTCTTTAAAAACAGAAATGAGATCCCTCGGCACAGATAAAGCATGAATAAACTCCATAGAGCAAAACATTCTTCCGAACATCTTGTTCTTTGTTGTACACTCTGGTCTAAGGTTACATTTCCATCGCATTCCATAGGGACTTTCAGCATAATATTTTTTATGGCAGGTCTTGTACACAGTTGATGTTTGGAAATAACATGGATTGGTTGGGAATTCAAATTCCCGAGAAGCTACGTTATTGTTGGTGTTTTATTTATATTGTGGGACATGATCTGCGAGTGTCTTGTTTCACAAGCAGCTGAACACTCTTTGAAAGTGTTTGAAAGTATTTTCATAAGATTGAAGGGGTAGTAGAAGTATTATTAAACACTCATCTACAGACACCAGACAAGCCAGAAGGCTTGTTTTTCCCTCAGAAATCTCATGGTGCTGCCACAACCACAAGGGATTCTGGGTAGGCGCATGCAAATAAGGTTAACAATTATCACCTTTGCCTCTATATCCACTTTATACATGGATCCCATGAAATTTATATCATGCATTCCTTGATAATTGTTAACCTTATTTGCATGTGCCTACCCAGAATCCCTTGTGGTTGTGAAAGCATCATAAGATTTTTGAGGGAAAAACAAGCCTTCTGGCTTGTCTGGTGTCTGTAGATGAGTGTTTAATAATACTTCTACTACCCATTAAATTTAAGTGAAAGGGTTTCCATCACCTTTTACCCACCATAACTTATGTAATCATAAGATTGAAACTATTCATCGCCATTTCTTTTTTTAATGGCCCTTACTTGATCTTACGCCCTTACGGCCTAAGGGCATAAGGACAGTAAAACATCCAGCTCCCTACTATATGAGAGAAGTCAGGACAGGGGGAAAAAAATTAAAATAAGCATAAAATAACCACCGTCGGTGCTGCTCCACCTACCAATTTCATAATACAGCATGAGAAACATTCCTAGTGCTGTTGAATTTCTAAACTCTTCTCAGAAATAATTTTATAAACTTTGCTTCTTTTACATTTTTTTTTTTGCCAGGAACACTTATACTTTTATGCGATGCCGGAGCAGAAACTAATAGGTAGCGGGGATAGAAAATAATTTTTTATAAATGTGATCAAACTGAAATAAATGGCAGACGTTAGTAAGTGCCGTTAATGCTTTGTCAAAGTGGATCATTGCCATTCTCAAAGAGAATAAAGATGACTCGTTCCGCATTTTTGGTGCCCAATTAAGTAGAGTTTATAATAAAAATAAAATAAAATAAGGGAAAATCTATTTCAAAGCAGCTGTACAAAAACATTTTAGTTATAATAGATACTGAACCTGCCAACTGGCCCACACTTCCTAAAGAGTATGTGATTGTGATGCCCACATCCTGTGGGCTACTGCAATTGTAAACCAATGTTCCTGTCCCGTGGCCTCGGCTACGCTTTGATTTCAGAGAACCTGTAATTTATTGAATTTGTTTTGGATGTCCAGATCAACATATACCCAATTAACGCTTTACACTCCTACATCATAATATTTCCAGTAAACTTCCCATTATCTAGTTATTTCTAAAAGAAGACTTAAAGTGCAAGGGTGAGAAAACGTGGGAAGAAGAAGAAGACTTGTTTACAGAATTCCAAGCCAAACACAATATATATTAAGTAATAGCATATAAAAATAAAATGATTGGTAAAACCTGGAACAGACTAAACGTGGAACAGTAAATTCCAGGGTATTACATTGCGTGACTGCAACGAGAACTCTTTGTTGCTTAGAGTCATCCTTTTGGCTCTGAAGTCAGGTTCTATAATCCAGGTCTAGGACATGCAAATGGTTTATTCAGTGAGGCCGACAACCATGATGTGGTCCGGCACGTAGACAAATAAAACATCTAGAAAGGATTGCGTTTATATTACTGGAGTATTGAAAATTCTTCCTTGGTACAGGGATGTGGAGTGTGTTGGAACGTTACATATAAACTAATGACGTTAAATCTAATGATGAGCAGATTCCTCTGAAGTCCTGACCTCTCGTTTGTGGAGCTCGAGATAAGCTCTTCCTAGCTCCCTTAAAACTATAATCACCACAAAGTTTCCTCTTTGACAGACCGCGGTTTTAGTGTCAGGAGGGTGTGAAAAGACCACCTCTTTTAAAACATTACTATCACCGCCATTCAGGGAACACTAAACATTCTGCAAATCCATAAACACATTACAAGTTAATCAGAAGGCAAGTGGCAATACCATTAATTAGGGAAAAAGTCTTAGAGTTTTCATAGTCTTCATACAATTCCTTTGAAGAAATAAATATATATTTCCAAAAAAAGTTTTTTTTTTTTTATAAAGAACTATTGTGAAACTTACTGTGAAAGAAGCTAACATCATCATTCTTTGCCATGTGTCCAAAAGTGAAGGCACAAGTTATGGTGCTCTGTCCCATGGGGCACTGATCTCCCTGTCAGTGTACTGACCTGGACCTAAATACATTTCTGCATTATATTTGGAAGTTTTAATGGTTGAAACTTTACATGCCAATAGCCTCAGAGAATTTCCATCCATCCATGCGCGACTTTGTATTTTTAAATGGTATGCCAAAATTGTGTATTATTCTCAATATACACTTTGTATGTATTTTTTAGGCGAACCCGGCCAAAAGGGTGACGTTGGTGAAATTGGAAAACCAGGAAAGGAAGGTCCCAAGGGTCGAAAAGGTATTTGTTGCAATTATAAAAATACAGATGTGTTTTCTAAAGCTTTCCTCTAGATTGTAAGCTTGCGAGCCGGGCTCTCTCCACCAAAATGTATCGGTTTGTCTTAGTCTGTTAATTCTCGTCTTGTCATCTCCCTTGAATTTATGTATTGTATTAAGCGCTGCGTAAACTGTTGGCGCTATATAAATAAAAGATCATAATAATAATACTTAATGTTTTGTGAATGCCGGATGTCTCCTTCAGTAGATATTTTAAGTAGATTTTGCTATGAAAGCCCTCTTTAATTAATGCATACATCAAACAGATGCAGTAAATCTAAGACAAGACCAAGAGCTGATTAGCGTCTTGATGTCAGGAAAAATGGGCAGACTGGATGGGCTTATCCATTCTATGTTTATATGCAGTTGGCCAATTTTGGTGATTTGAGGGTGTTTTTCCTGGTTAATGATATCAGGTTTTGACCTCTGCTACTGGATTTGACATTGGGAGATCTCCATCTCCGTCTTGATCCTTTGGCCTTTTTATGGGTGTAAAAGATGTCACCGTACCTAGAGGCTCAACCAAAGAAGAACATTACAGAAAACCTACATTAACAGGCCACCTCTAGTCACATTTTTTCATTGGATCTTAGAGTAGTTTACAGTCTAATCTGTATAAGAAAGATAGAAAACAAAAACCCTTTCACATGTGATATAGTGACTTAATACCTCGTCATGCAATTTGGTTTGTGCAGCACACCTACCATTTCCCAGGCATTTGTGAATGACATTTTTACGAAGAAGATTCTATTACATGTCATTGTCTATTTAGATTATATTCTCATTCATTCCAAGACTCCTGCTGACAATTGTAAGCACATAAAAGCTTTTCTCTGGAGGCCTTGTGAACTTTGAAAATGATCTTTTTTTATTCCACTATTGGACATAATAGTTTGCCTGAAAATTGGATTTCTGTATTTAACAGCGGCCCTTGTGTCATGAGTCCATGGAGCTGTTTGTAAGAAACTTGGGATCAGTTCAACAGTCAAACAGAAGGAACCAACCAAACATTGGAAGAATCTGTGACTGTGGGTCATGGCAGACAGTTTACTCAGTTCTTTTGAGACAGAATTCTTAGAATTTGCTTTGTCGCTGGTCCATTCAATGTTCCCCATTGTTCACCACCTTGTGGCTGACAAAAACATTGCTCTCTTCCCGGACACCATGTCTGGATCTCCATGTATAATTTACACCTGCTTGTCCCATCTGCTGAACTTGCTCTCAGATTCCTAGGCTCCATTGAGGAGATTCGCCCAAATTTGTCTGAGAATTATCCGATAGCTGTGCCCCACAGCATGAAGATACCACGGGCAGTGATGTATTCTGGCCTCTGACGTATAACAATCGCTCTACAGAGTTATGAGGCTCACTGCAGGGCCACTGAAAGGGCTGGCCAAAAGGGAGATCACGGATCTCCCCAACTGTCCATTTAACACTATAGAGGATTGTACAGAGTCAGTGCATCCTCCATAGCTTACGTTCAGCTGACACCACAAATCATCATGATATGGTGTCCATATCCCTGCGCTGAGAAGAAAGTAGGCTTAGGACACCACAGAATACGTCACTGACCGCAGGTATCCCTAGCCACGGATGTCCATGCATCTTCTAACCTAATCGATGTAGAGATCTGTATCCCAACGCTCTCCATCTCCTTCTCCATCCTTATAAAGGCCGTCCGAACCAAAAAACAGCTTCACGAGCGCATACCCTCCCCCCAACATTTCAGGTTTTGAAATCTGGACACCTTTGCTGGGGGGCACCTACCATTCTTGTCCGGCCACCTTGCGGTGCTCAGTGCCACAAGGTGATCATTTGGGAGCTGTGACATAACAGCACAAAGCTATCCATTTTAAAGCATTGCGAGATGGTTAAGGGAGATCAAAGGATCATACGGAGTGAGAAAAAATAAAGTTCAAATACATTGTCCCATGGTGTACACATAAGGTGGATTTATCATACATATATATTATATATTTTAGTCTTTAACCCCTTAAGGACAATGGGCGGTCCCTGAACCCATTGAAAACATGTACAGGCTTTGTCATTAAGGGGTTAAATAGTTATGCGGGCTTATCTAGCTCATAGAACTATAGATACGGGGAAAATGACAGATCCACTTTAGAGGTGCACCTCTATACACCCTTTCCCCACTACTTTTGTTTAAGCATTGAATAATTGTTGATGTATTGTTACAAGACTACATTTTTGTGGGCATTCGGCTATAAAACTTGTAACAGGGCCAAACATATTCGCCAAAAGGCAGCTCTGGTCCCACCACAGGGTATGCAAGGTGTTTGCCTAAAAGGGAATATGACAATTTATAATTGATGTTTAATTTGTTTGGTTTTTGTGGTGCTTGCTCTGCCCTAGAATGATTCCAGTTACCTATAGTTAAACATATCCTTATGTTTTATGGTTGATACTGCCTATATATTGTATGATGTATTCCTTTTTATTCCGTGATATCTTAAGACATTAAGCAAAAAACGGATAGCAGTCTATAAATGGCACCAAAAACCCAAATAGACAAAATCCTTTAAAGCAGCAACTCATTCTAAAAAAAGATTTAAACTTCAAAATAATCATGAGAGCATTTGTTTAAAATAAATCTATTCAGACGTTATTAGACGTAAATTATATGTATGTTTAATTGAACTTGTTTGTGTGTTGCTTGCCAGGTGCTACAGGAGGACTGGGGGATGTAGGTGACCAGGGACTCATCGGGAAGTTTGGTCCAATCGGCGGCAAAGGTAGGGTTAAACACAAACACATATTTACAAGCAATACTGTTATACTTTTACCACAATGTGTCAGGATTCCTTGTAAAAGCACCAACACGTATTTTTTTTACTTCATTAGGAGGGTAGTAGATGAGTGGAACAGCATTCCATGACCACGGACCAAGCGAGATTTGATGTTTTTGCAGCAAGAAAAAAATAGGCAGACCAGATGGGCCAAATGGTTCTTATCGGCCATCTAAATTCTATGTTTCTATGGCTTTGACAGCCTGTGCTGCAATTTAGGCTTAAACCGTAACAGTAACACAAGCTATTTCATCCGTATTAATTAAAGTGCCGGCTGGTCAGCTTAGTGTCCCTCACACATCCTTCTTTTGACATTTCAACTGTAGGATGGACACGTTTCTGGTGAAAACTGGTAAACATGATAGACTTGGTATTGCGAGCAATAAGAGTTCTTGCTAATAATCCGATTTAACCATTTTGCACCGGGTTTACTCGCAAAACCCGCACTGGATCGTTACAAATTTGACTCTGTCCAGTATTGAAGAAGGAAACTCTTTCAGCAGAATTATTTAGGAAAAATAATCTTCTCATGTTTAACGATGTCTGGGGAGTTTATTTACTGAATTCCAAGAGCATTGAACATTTCAGCTCCCAGGTATCAATGTGCAGATCACAAGGCCAACAAAATCAACCTACAGAAGGTTCTGAGGTGGTCCTGTATGAGCCATAGCTAAATTAACGAGGATCAGGTCTCTTATATTGCCTAAACATTATGCAGGGCCAACTCAGACCTTACAACTCAGACCGTGACAATGCATATTGTATAAGGTACTTCAAAGGTTCAGCTCTCCTGCAAACTCCCTCCTTAGCGAATAGACCCCACAGCAAATGTATTGGGGGGTACATTTTAAAGGCAATTCTGGTGCACGATTGGAAAAGTGAGCTTATCCCCACAGCAACCAGTGGAAAGGCATAATCGTCGGGGGACATCCATTGGTTGCTATGGTGATAAGGTCACTTTTCAAATGTTTACTAACTGAACAATTTTAATAAAATTAAATCCACTTTTATTTCAGAACGCTCTATGATCTGAAAGATGACACAGTCAGAGATATTTGGATTGTACATTGATTGATTCGAGAGCCCGCTGACTTCCTAAAGTAGCGGCCGTGTAACAATGCTGTCCTCATCATGGATCATACTCGGGGGCTTTTAATGTATCCTCCACCGCTGGGCTACACCGGCTGTTGAGGGGCCACAATGGACAGTTGTTTTGGGCCCCTAAGCAAAACTTGGGCTCAGAGCAGCTGCCACTTTTGTCCCACATTAAAAATGACTTGAGTAAGGAATATTCAAACGCAAACAAACAAAGCTACCCATCCGGACAGAAGAATCGCAGCGAGGAACACATACTAGTGACACAGGAGTATTAGTTTAGTTGCAATACAATTGTAATATAATTAGGATGTATATTCACAGTTTGATACTTTGCAAGGTTATTGCCCCGAGGCAGTGATATTTAAGGCTGTGCTGCCCTCTGCTGGAGGAAGCGCTTAAGCATCTTTAACTTTTACAGCCCACAATGTAATCAAGTGACCCCAAATTCAAGTGATGAAATGACCAGAAAAGCCATAAATATTCCATCCATCGTCAAACTAACTAACAGCTAATCCTACAGTAATTAAATTAATTCTGACTACAGTTTATTGGCTGATGAAAGATTGAGACAGAGGATTTTTATCGAAGATGTTCTGCAGCAGCACACTGATAACCTTCATTTGCTACAAACAACCAAATTCAATGATGCCCCGCCACGTGCTGATGGAACACACTGAAAATAATTCAATTCAGCCACCTAGACGTTTACTAGCAAAAATACAATGTTCACCTTCCGAGGGTAACAAGGTGCCAAAGCTGGCGTGACATGTTCAGCATCAATGGACACATATTACAATCTGCTGTAAAGAGGTTCTGCAGCAGCTCTGCTTGATCCCATCCCATTAAGAGCAAAAAAAATATGTGATACCTTTTCTATAAATAAAAGCTGTACCTGCATGGCATTTAAATAACTGTGAAATTCCATGGTTTTATTTAATATCGTGCCTTTTTTGCAAGTTAAGGAATGCAATAGAAGGCAAAGGGTCTCCATCTATAAGTACCTGGGACGGAAATCCAGCCCTATCTGGGGCATTTACTAAATTGCATCCACCTATAACAATTCAAGACCTGGAGGCAATAAAACAAAATACGCCGGAAACAAAATATAGATAGCAACTGATAGAAACCCGACACTCGCCTAGCTTTGTATTAGTTTATGGTTATCCATCACTGATATACCTATCATGTTCTGTATGATAAGTTCATTTTTATTCATATTCTCTCATAGGGACAAACACATTATGCATTCCAAGCAGCGATGATTGGAGAATATTTACTTTTCTTAGTAAATCACAGTGATTATTTTACATAGTAGTGACTAAAAGACTAAAAAAAAGAACACTTCAAAAGTACTGGGTACGCCAAGGAAGCCAGGCTTCTGATTTTTAGGTTTTAATAAGACTTTGTTAAAAAACAAAAAAAACAACTGGATCTCCACAGTTTTTGTCTTTTTTGAGCATCACTTGTAAAAGGCTTTGGACTCCTTTGTGACCTACAGAGTACGGACTTTCTTTTTTTTTTTAACCATTTCTTTTTGGTAAAAAAAAGTTGAATATGCTCAATAATTACGACTATATATATATATTATATATATATATATATATATATATATAAACTCATCCAATCAGCAAAAATGGAGACCCCAGTGAATTTTTTTTCAAGGTTCATTTTTAATGGTTTAAAAGTCACGAGAGTTGTATTTCTAGTCTTTTGGCTATGCCTGAATACTGGCCATTGTAAATAGTCAAAATATATAAACAGGTCACTAAAACTACCAAAAACGAAAACATTCTCAGTCAAAACATGTTTCCACCCTTCGTAAATATTCCGGGAAAATATTACCTTGTTAAACGTTGAGCACAGATGAAGGCTTTTTCATTGAAGAGTTATGGTTTGTGAAACTCCTACTGTAATCAACATGTTATTGATTTCAAATGTGCATTTCTTATATATTTGCCAACACATACTGATAAACACATACAAAAAATATAATTACTTTCTTTTTTTTAAGGTGATAAGGGTTACAAAGGCTTACCTGGTGTTCCCGGAGGAAAAGGAAAGCCAGGTACTTAATTTGAAAGAATTATACCGCTAAAGAGCAGGCCGTGGTATATACATTTCCTCTAGATTGTAAGCTCCTTGGAGCCGGGCCCTCCTCACCTGTTGTCTCTGTTAGTCAGTTTATGTTACATACTACTTGTTATGTCCTGTCTACCCATTGTACAGCGCTACGGAATATGATGGCGCTATATAAAACAATAAATAATAATAATTTATCTGCTTACCATATAGATCACAACTTCCCCCTTTTAATTCAGTGAGGCATTAGGAACACCCAAATAGCTTTAACAATTTAATTAAACAATTGCGACCTCAGCATCTAGACAAACAAAAATCAGCAAACCAAAAATCTACTCCTGTTTAGAGCCAATTAAACAGCAGCTTTCTCCTTACCTAATGACAGACTAACTCCCAGTCTAAACACAAAAAATGATTTTTTAACAAGAAATCTCTTCCTCTTCCCCCCTTACCCCTTCCCCTTCCCCCCACAATAACAGTTGTTTTAAAATTGAGAGAGTGTCCTTTCCAATCTCCTACTAATGTAAAACCCTCTTTTTATTCTGTCAAATACTTATAGCTAAAACCCCAAAAGGTTCATCATCCCTCTCGAAAGTTGTTTTTTTAAAAATATATTTTCTTTTTTTTTTTTAACAAACAGGCAGCTTCTGTGATTGTGGCAGATACCGGAAAGTTGTGGGCCAGCTGGATAATAATGTTGCACGTTTAAAGTCATCTCTAAACTTTGTAAAAAATGGTAAGTTTTTGCCGTTAAGAAATTAAACTCTGCTCCTGGCAGAGCATGATGGGGATTGTAGTCAGTAGCAGGTGACATTTCTCTTCTAAAGTCCCAATAGTGCCAAACCCTGGTAAAACAATTTCAACAGAAGACCCAGGGCAGGCCAACTTGACTTATATATGTTGTGAAATAAAAATGGAACTGGGTTACTGCTATTCTATGTAGACCTGATTGTGTGGTCAGCCATTGACTTGCCAGTTTAAGAAATCATATGAATTAATTGAATCAAGTAACGAAAGAACAGGGATTAATATAAATGACATTTATCTCTTTTGCACCAAGTGATTGCTGGGATCAGGGAGACAGAGGAGAAGTTTTACTACATAGTGAAGGAAGAGCGGAGTTACAGGGACGCCATGACACAATGTCGGATCAGAGGAGGCACGTTGGCCATGCCCAAGGATCAAGCAACTAACTCTTTGATTGCTGACTACATCTCTAAGATGGGGTTGCTCAGGGTATACATTGGAATAAACGACATCGAGAAAGAAAAGCACTATGTGTACACTGATAATACCCCTGTGCAGAACTTCAGCAACTGGAAAGAGGGAGAGCCCAACGATGGCTCGGGGTACGAAGACTGTGTAGAGATGCACGGAACCGGCGTTTGGAATGATGTAGAATGTCATCTTACAATTTACTTTGTGTGTGAATTTCTGAAAAAGACAAAATAGCTTTTTTTTAAAAAAAAGGATGTCCAGAATTACTCACCCACTTAACTAAGTGTATCACTTACCCAGAAAGCTCTATTCTCTAACCTTCTAGGACAAGAATTGGACATCCTTGTCTTAAAAGAATTCCATTATATATTTTATTATTACTACGACATTTGTTATTAAAATGTATTATTAGATTATGTTTGTTGTCCTACATTTTGATACCATGTAACGTAAAGACGATAACGAGTTAAAGTATGTAATGGAAAACATAAGCCTTCCTTATGTAAATATAATTCTTATAAATAAATTAAATATAAAAACCGCGCTTGAAAAAGGTACAGCTTCATTCTTCCAAAAGTCAATTATATATATATATTATTATAATATAGTATTTAAAAAAGTCACTTAAAAAATAAAGTACACCCTCCTTGAGTATGATGGTGTTACATAAGAAAGGGAAGGACATAATAACAATCATCTGTCCCTTAACAGGTCTAAAAATTAGGTAAATACAACTTAACAACAACACATGACATATTACACCATGTCACGATTTATTCAACAAAAATGAAGCTATGTGAGGAAAAACTAAGTATACCAGGGGTGTCCAAGTTTTTTCTGCAGTGGGCCACTTCATCAGAAATGTATGTGTGCGTGGGCCGCACTCATTTTTCACTGAGAGAAAATGTGGCCTTTTAGCTTTCGAATATATACTAATACAGGGTTAATTTGGCAAAATGCCGAAACAAAAAAAACCCACCGAAAAGAATCATTCGCAGGGGCCCTGCTACTTCCCTCTGTGTTGCTCAACAGCATCTTTTGCTCCGTCAAGGGGAAGCAGGAACCCAGCAGGAACCCAGCGGAGTCACGTGAATGTGCGTCACCTTACGTGACTCCGCTCCGTTCCTGTTCCCCTGGGCAAGTCAAGAGAAGTTCAGACTGCGCGCAACGCAGATGGAGACAGCACCCCTGTGTAAGTCTGCGAGCGGCACCGGAAGATTTGTAGTTCAGGTAAGGGTGGGGAAGGGTGTATGAATGAGTATACATGAATGAGGGAATGAATGTGATGAATGAATATGCATGTGATAGCATGGATGTGTAAAGGGGGCAGGGCACAGGGAGGCTGTAGGTTATGTGCATGTATGGCTGCTCGTTCATGATAGGAGTCTCATTGCCATGTTAAATATATATTATTACTAACAGCAATCACACTCCTATCATGCCCAGGCAAACACAGATTGCAGCATGAACTGGCTGACTTGGCATGATAGGAGTGTGATTGCTAACAGCAATGCTCACAGGTCTTGCTCACTCACGTGGGCCGCACCTCGAAGTCCAGCGGGCCGCATTTGGACGCCCCTGAAGTATACCCTTACTGCTTCCATGGGAATTAAGATGCTAAGCAGCAGAAGTGTGCTACTAATCAAATGTCCTTGATTAATTAATCATTAGCAAGTGAGACCACCACTACAAAGGCCAAAGTTTTAGCAGTTTGCTGTTCTGGAGCATTCAGGCGTCTGTCAACACAATGCCAAGGAGGAAATACATCAGCAATGATCTTAGAGAAGCCATTGTTGCTGCCCATCAATCCAGGAAGGGTTATAAGGCTATTTCCAAACAATTTAAAGTCCATATTTCTACAGTGAGAAAGATTATTCAAAAGTGGAAAGCATTCAAGACAGCTGCCGTTCTTCCCAAAAGTCCACGTCCCAGCAAATTCACCCCAAGGTCACACCGTGTAATGCTCAGAGAAATTGCAAGAGTTACATCTCAGACTCTACAGGCCTCAGTTAGCATGTTAAATGTCAAGGTTCATGACAGTACAATTAGAAAAAGATTCAACGATAATGGTTTGTTTGGAAGGATTGCCAGGAGAAAGCCTATTCTCCCTAAAAAAACATGGCAATATGGTTTAGGTTTCCAAAGTTGCATCTAATCAGTGATCACCTCCAAAGCTCCAGACCCTCTTGAGAACCCCTGCAGGTTCAATACAGGTACTGCATTCAACCATGCAAGTCAATGGAGCCCAACTTACTCATCACAATGTGATTTGTAAAATTAATTTTAAATAAAGAATAATACTTAAATACTTAAAAAATAGTAAAATGTAAAAATAATTCCCCACTGATGTCATCAGGGGAACCCTCCAGTAAAAAAAAAAGACGTAAAATTATCGCTATATCTTCACAAAAAAATGTTGCATGCAAAGAGTTAAAATACTGGAATTTGAAATGCCCATGGGACGTCTAGTCTTCAAAAAATGTAAGATTTGATGGGCTAAATCAAATTGGCTGGGTTGGAAGATCTCGCAAAAATAGGACATGGGCACAGACTAAACCCGGTGGCTGGCTTCAAAGATAGGACATGGGGGCAATATGACCATATTTGAAAAATAACAATAGGCTACTTGTTCTTATTGCCCTATAGCGTGCAAAAAAAACCATAAAGATATCGGGTATTTCTAAACTTCTAAATATTTTTTCCATTAGCTTTTATATATGAATATTTTTTTTTTTTTTAAGTAAAAGTCAGAAAAGGTCCTTTTTCTTTGTACTATGTGACTGTTTTTAAATTGCAAGAATATTTTTAATGTGTCTATGTAGTGCTTATTACATATGGTATATACACATCCACACATATGTTAGTAACGAGTAATGTTTCTAGTGTCTTTGCCTCCTTATCATGAATAAACCACAAGATAATCAAGTTTAGCCAGTCACCCACCCATACCAAACAAGCAAATGTTGCAGAAAAGTTCACACCCCATTTATTTAGCTCCACTCCCTTTGCTCATTCCAGCCGGCATGAATATACTTGACTGTATCACATGTGTGATATGTTTATGTGTACACACCACCTATTGACTTGCCTCATCCAAGCCTATGTGGAAATGTCCATGTTGTCATTCTAAATGTTTGCATCGTCCAGGCGGATACAGAAATAGAACTTCTTTAAATGAAATGACATTTCTGGATGTTGTACCGATTTTCCATTCCATTCGCCTGTAATTGTATTATCCATGCCCCCATTTGCAAACACTGACTGTATATATATATATATACATAATATATAATATACCGTTATAATATATATATATATATATATATACTGACTTTGAAAAACCCCTTACACATAGCTTTTATTCTCTGTTTTAGCGGGTCGTCCAGCTAACTGATATCAATCTGCAACTCCCACAGTTCTCAGCCAGCAGTATAAATATAGGTATAGCCTGACGGGCGCTGGGAACTGCAGCAGATCGTGTTCTATTCAGCCTTTCCCATATCCCATTCCCACAGCTACCTGGGCTGTGTCCCTCCCTACCTACTACCTCTGCCTGCCTATTGCATAATGACATGCAGGGCTGGGCTGGGCCGGGCCTCACCTGCCTCAGGTCACATGACCATCTCAGGTAACCTGCTGCATCGAGCACTGTGCTGCAGCCGCTGACACTGTCACACAAACAAAGCAAAGCATGGCTGAAACAGGTGTGCCCCCGGTGCCCACCCCAGCTGCTATGTCCTACCCTGCAGCCGCGGTCACTTTGCCCACCGGTGTCGAGGTGCTCAGGACCTACTCTGGAGCCTTCATCTGTCTGGAAATTGTAAGTACCGGTGGAGACTGTAGAATGGAGGTAGGGGGCAGCTTGTTGGGATGAGAAAATAGGGCAATATATCCCGGGAAGGTTATCTCAACACTCCCAGCCAGCCTATATAATATGTAACACTGGGGTTAATCACGTAACAGCTGGAGGGCAAAACTCTGCTGAATTCTAATTCAAGATACATACACGCTCTTTGCAAATCTTGTCCGGGGGTGATGGGAGTTTTAGCCCGGCGAATGTTTTTAGAATCATGGAAATTGAGTCCCTGACAGTACGGGATATTGTCATGCTGACAGCCGTGACGTGAACGTTCACGCGCTTTCTACATAGTGACATTTAGAGAGTACGAGATGATTCTTTTTTTTTTTTTTGTGCTGTTGATCCGTCCGGTTCTTGAATTGATACATTTATTAGCCACGGTCCCAAGAACAGGTCCTCAGCTTCTTCTCATGGCTGCAGGAATGGTATATGACATGCGTTTGTTTTAGGGTTGCCGGTTTTATGTTATTAACCCTTTCAGTCATGCCCTTCACCATATTGGCACTAACGTGTTTACGATGGCGAGGGTATAATATCTATCGGAGTACATCTTGCGAGTGGGATTTCATTCTTCTGGGCATATCGGTTAAGGGGGTAGTCTTACTGTTGGGTCCAGGAGGTCACAGGACCATAAATGAATTACAGAAAGATGAAATCACATAACGTGTTAATTCTTCAAGGAGGGTGACCTGATTTAACCCTTACATGGGATACATATGAAAATTTCTTGATCGCATTGAGTTCAATAATCTCCTGTAAAACTAAGCATTTAGTCGATTTATCCTAAACCTCTCAGCCATCTCATCCTAACAAGGAACTAAGGTTCATTTAACACACACACACACACATACGTACATACATGTACATACACATACATACACGGTTAAGCATTTTTTTTATAACTGGATTCATTAAATGATGGGTTTGTAAACTCAAAAAGTGTAGATTTACAAGGAATACACATTAAATCCCTTTCTGTTGTATTGTGAGACGTGTCTTTTGTCACGCTATGATGAAAATACGCGTAGAATGCGCATTCCTGGACTTCATGCCTCGGCTATAAAACAGACGTTTCCCCCATACCTACTAATCCGTGTAACGTGTTCTTGTAAACAAAAAATGTCCTCCTAAAGGAAATGTCAAATGTCCATCGGTGTCCCCATTGTTTGGATTGGGCGACTTAAGCTTTTTGGTCTTAAAAGAGTTAATGCGACGGAATGAGGTTCAGCTTCTATAGTATGAATATTTTTAGTTTATTGTTGTAGGCATGGAAACGGGTGTTTTGTATAAAGCCACCAGACAAACCAGCTGGGTCTGTGTGTAACTGGTGCAGAGCCAGTGTGGTTGGGCAGGGCTGAGAAACAAAACCCAGCTTGTCTGCTGCACCTTGGAATTAAATGGTTGTTAAGGGCACCTTAAACTATTGCGAAAATCAATTAACTATCAGGCATTGCAGCTCAAAGTATTTACCGTATTAGCAAGACCGCAGTCAGGACCGGTCTTTCATAATAATCTTTTTTTTAAGGTGGAAAGGGCCTGTTTAGAACACTAATTAAGTGGTGAGAATTGAACCAGGTAGGAGGCAGGTAGCTGCATCTCCAGAGCTGCATCTTCGTCATAACGTGTTTTTTAAAGAATGCATATGAAAGTACTTTAATATGCATTCTTGTTTGACAGTAAGGCTCTGAGAATAATGCGGTGGTATGAAAATCAATTGTGTTAAAACCTAGGCGGTTACAACCCTATTAGTCAGAGCCGGGCTGGCCTACCGGGATCCCGGGGGATTTCACGGTAGGCCGCTTCTCCTGGGGCGGACTTGGGGCCTTTTATCTAATTATATGTGTGGCCTCGGCCACCGCTGCAGCTGCATTGATGGCTGTGGCCAGCCACCTAATTATACATGTGGCCGTGGCTGCGGCCGCCAATGAAGCTACAGGAGCAAAATAGATTTATACGAATAGTTACTGGATGTCTGCCAGCCGGCACCGCACTGGATATGACGTCACATCCGTCACACCGCTGACTGGCAAACGTGCAAAGCAAGAGCAGACTGGCAGACCAGAGGCTAAGGGCCGGGATGTGAGCGGAGAAACATGTTAAATTGTATGAATTAATGGAAATTATTTTTGAATATTATACGAAGGGGCACGCTA
>VKOC01000006.1:40303448-40315105 GCA_009364415.1 Spea multiplicata
AAAAAAAAAAAAAAAAGCGGATAAAATACAAAAATCCTGCACAAACACAGAGGAAGAAAAAAGTACGAGTTATCATTGCACCCTCCCCCCAAAAAAATTTGATGATTTAACAGCCACTCAGGTTCGTATCCTGTTGTGTCATTTTAAATTTGGTTCACATAGAAGTTTTATAGTCACATACACACACACACAATTATGCTATACATCTGATTGCAATTAGAAATGTATGAATTACCCCAACAAAGGGCTCTATAGAAATGTTTTCATGACTACTGAGTGGTGTATTTACGTAGGGCACACTCTAAGGCCTGACCCAGGACAACTCCCACCGCTTCTTGAAGGCACGGGTCCTCCGTATGATGTCATATCCCGACGCTCCGCTCAGAGGCACGAGTAAAGTGGGTAAGACTGCAGAGATCTGAAATCTTCCAAAAAAAAGCCCACTGAGCAGTGACGGCCCGGGAAGCCATATTGCCCAATAGGCCATTTGCATCCTAGTAATGCAGGACAGGAGCTAATGCTACTACAGACTTACCAAGCTAGGCCCTAGTTTGTTAAGGAATCAAGTCTGGTGAGTACAGTTCTTGGTATTGTCCTTCTTCTGTTCTATTCTTGATATTTTTTCTACATTTTTTTTAAAACTTTCTTCCACTCTGCGGATGCTACACCACTAACACATTCCTCTTCCTGCCAACATGTTTCTGTCGAAAATACAACTTTAGTGTATTCTGTTCAATTTATATGCTTTACTGTACTTTTTAAATACTGTATGCATAACTTAAAGCAGCTGGATAACCTTGCATGGGGTTTAGTTGACAATGACGTAATACGAGTTGAGTGTTTGAAACTGCGCTAAAGCCCCAGAAAGTTGGATCCCACTTTCCCAAAATATCCTCAACAGAACATCGCAATGTGCACTTGCCTTCTCCGCCAGCCATCCCAGGTGCCGAATTTCATGGCTTCCGGAAATCCCGTTTTTTCCCAGCTGTTCCTTGACTTCCGGAATGACCTTGGTCACCAAGTCGCTGGCTGCTGAATGTATGGCGCTGAACCAGGCCTGAGCTGTAGGTGGATCTTTACTTTTTAGTACCACTGTGTGCTTGGCATCAGGTGAATGCAACTCAAAATGTCTGAAAAATTAAAAATAAATAAATAAATATATATATATATATATTGGACAGTCCATTTAATACAGATCTTTTTAATAAACTATGAAAAGAGTGGTATTATATTATATACATTCTATTATATACACTCTAGCCCAAACTTATTACGTCACTTATGGTCACAACATAAACAAGAAAACAGAACAATGCTGATTTAGAAATTGGTATTTTATGTTTACACAGTAAAAGAATTGGGTAATAGCAGCTCTTATTAAACTATAAACCCTATGAATCCCAGCCAGCCTTAGCCTGTTGCCTGCTATGCTAAATTACATTACACTAATCTATGTATAATTCAAAATTAGTAAAATGAAACAGGGTCCTTCTAAATGAAGTAGTCCTACATTACACCGAACATCACAGAGTTTAGCGTCAGACAGAGGTTGCCCCGAGGATATTAACCCGACATGCGGAGCAGATGCTGTGGTTGGAATGGCACTGGCTACATAGTATTGTATTCCCCCCATTGATTACTACTGAGAGATAAAGCGAATCAGTAACATTATTCTGCTTTTCATCTTTATAGATGTAGCGAAATCATTGATTATTTCCATTTGCTGCAACGTTTATTGGAGTTCATTTAAGGACAGTTGCTTAGAAACACCAAACAAACCGGTAGCCTGTCTGAGCTCATAGTGAATTAAATCCGTCCAGGAGAAACCCCAGAGAAATTCTCTCCACTGAATAAATAGGACCACATAATGGAAAGTCGAGCCTTTTCTGGCTGTGGCGCGTCCTTGGACTGGGACATGACCTCATATCGAATGGATGGCGGCTGCAGATATAGGGGTAGGGGGTGCGGGAGACAGACCACTAAATGGTGTGTGGGGGTAAAGCCCTAGCTTGGAAACCATATCATGATCACCTTGAGCAGGAAAGGACTGGTGGTGAAATCATATATAGGTGCCTCCTATATAGGAAATATAGGTGCCTCCTAGACTTTTTAGTAAGTGGCCACGTGTTTCTAGCATGTGGCACACTAAAGGACTGGATCAGATGTCCAAGTGGAGTTAGGGTAAGAGGGAGGCACAGATATTCCCAATGCACTCAGTCTGGGTTGACTGACACATCGGGGGGGGGTTGATTTGCATACATATTGATTTAACTTTTGTCTTTTCCTTTAATACAAATTGACCTTTATAAACGTGCATTATACTTCTGAACATTTTTAGGTTTATGTTTTTTTTTAGGTTTTATTTCTTACTTTTCTTTGTTAGAGGATTTTCTTTGTTTTTAATTTACTGGAATAAACACTATTTTTTTCCCTCCAGTCTGTGATCAGATTTCTCTCTTCTTCTATTACGACCATCACAGCGGAGTCTAGTTTATAGTGGAGTAATGAAGAACGTCTGAAAATGTATGGGTTACCACTTTACTTCCATTTTTAGCATTTTATCATTAATTGCCCAGACCAGCTGAATGCCAAAACCCTTTCTAGAAATAATTCTTTGATCGTGAAAAGTAATGACAGGAACACATAATTGTCACATTAAATAAATGCGGACAGTGATAGGAAGTTGCCACAAGAACTGAAAAATATTCTAATAAGTTCCTTTGCTGTTTTTAGGTAGAGAAAGTGTACTTTTGGGCAACAGCACAAAGAAAACGGACATACTGGAAACAAAAAGGGTTGAGACAAGGGCTACAAAAATGATAAAAGGAACGGAACATTTTTCAGCTATGAATAAAGCCTGTCCAAATTGGGATTGTTTGCTTTGGAGGAGAGATGTCTTCTTGAGGATATGATAAACCTTTACAAGTATATTTAAGGTCTTTTTGGAAATCTATTTATAAATCGTAACTTCCACACAACACATGAGCATCTGAAAGGAGCTTTCGTCTTAAACATAAAGAAAGTTAGACGGTTACGTTCTGGAATAGACTGCCATTTGAAGTCTTTTTTGGCCATTTCAATGAATATATCACAAAAAAAGAATTTTTATGCTTATGAAATGCAAACAGGGTTATTATCAGTAAACGTAGGAAAGGTAACGTTGATCCAGGGTGAGTCGAGAAGGAATCTTTCCCCTCTGAGATGACTTTTTGTCTTCTTCTGGATCAACTTAATATGGGTTTGTGGATTGGTTGTACTTGATGGACTATATGTCTTTTTTAGCTATGCAACTACGTAAAATAATAAAATGGTAAGAGAGCATAATTAACCCCTTAATGGCAAAGCCCGTACATGTACGGGCTCAAAATGCATTGTTTTCAAACATTCATGACTTAATTTATGTTTACAATGAGATACATTTGCATGGTTGGTTGGTTTCATACCCTTTCATAACTTCTTCTAGATTGTAGGTTCCTTTAAGTAGGGCCTTTGTCACCTTTTTTTTTTCTATAAATCCAAATTGTTTTGTGATGCTCTACTCGTTATGTCCTGTGTACCTTAGCGCTCTGCAGAATATGATGGTGCTATATAAATCAATAAATAATAACAATAATGAGCATTAAATCTACAATACAAAATAACTGTCACCCAAAACACAATAGCAGATGGATTATAACTGATGCTTTTATATCATTTTAATTCCTCTAAAAGGCTGTTAAGTTTATTGTATCGATGTACTGGCTGAGACGTAGAATTGGGGCGGATTTTGGCAGAAAACAAACATACAAAGAATTACATTTTTGGCCAAGTTTTCTCTGAAAAACAAAGGCCGACTGAATGAAACTCGATGATTCCATAGCTTGGTAAAATAATGGTATCTTAAAGAAAATATATTACTTGAAATGAAATTAAACAAAAACACTGCTTATATGTTGAGCTTCGATTTTTTAAACGTGTCAGGCATGAGGGGTGATATATTAAAATTCTAATTTACAGCAAAAGGGACTAGATATTCAGAGAAATATTTCCTGTATAAATCAAACACACTCAAGGAGCGTGAGAAAGTTTAGGATGGTTATCAAGATATCCTTAATTGAAAAGTGATTAAAAAGGACAGATTCGATGGGCTAATTGGTTCTTTTTAGCCACCACGATCCACGTATCCATGTAAAAATAAATATATATATATAATTGTATGATCTATAGCTGGATAAGTACAGGACCCTGCCAGAGACCACAGCAAGCACTAGCAGTCTAAGCATGCAGACTATAACCCCGGTTTTGTGGATTAAGTCTAACTGCAACCATAGGAGGTCTTAAATTGGCAGCCTGTTTACTGTCCATAATCCTACTTTAATGAAATGATATTTCTCCTGGGCACAAACTATATTTTCCAGAACAAACTTGCCCCCTTCCTGATTGGCTGCTCGGTTTATACTATTTTTAAATTCACATTGATGATAACTGGGCTAGGTTCTATTAATTAATGTGAAAACGTTGATTTCGTGTAGCAGGGCTTATCACAATGAAGCATTTCAAAACCAGACGTACCATTATGCCAAATGCAATTAACAACACAATGAGGCCTAGTAAAAATGTATATATCAAGTCATGCCTAGGATGACCACATGGGCCATGTTCTCCAAGACATTACTGTGTGACTAGGATGACCGTATCTTCCATGTTTTCTAGGACAAATATCATTTTCACATATTGCTGACCCTGCAGCATGTAAGACATATAACCAAGTAATTGGTTATCTTGATACTCCATGGACTCCAATGCATTTTACTGCATTGAAATCTGTGCAGGCATTCTCTAGTTATTTGTATAGGAAAATAACACTTCTGTCGAATGTAACTCCTCCCCCAGCTGTCTCTTCTGAAAGCAGGAAGCATGTGTATGTACACTTCTTGCACATGCTCAGTAGCACTTACATAATAGCAAATGTAAGCTGAGCTCCTATTGAAATGAAAGGGAGTAGCAGCAGCCAATCACATGCATGCTAGTCCCGCTGATTATAATTAGGGAGCTAGTGAGCATGTGCAAGAAAATACGCTTCCTGCTTACAAATCCTGGTTTTTGTAGCGGCAGCCAAGGAAGGATTTACAAGAGACAGAAATCTTATTTTCTAAGACTAGTAACTGAAGAATTTACGCAGCGACGTCCACCTCAGTAAAATGCATCAAAATAGATTCCAACACACATTAAAAAATATTTTTTTGGGGGGGACCAGACTGTTCCTTTAAGACAAATCGTGATCTAAAAGTCTTCCAAAAAAAAGTGCTACCCCTTTCCAACGTTGGCTTCCGCGGAACATTCAGCTGTTACAATAAGACGTGCTTTGTGAAGCAGAAGGCAGTTTGCAGTGTACACTGGGAAAAAAAAACAGCCTCTAGCCGATAGACCTCCGACCCCGTTCTTTTTTGTTCTGTAAGCTGACAATAAAAAATACCAAACAAATGCCAAAGAAAATATGTGCTTTCTAAGCATGTATGCTGAAATCTAAGCTATTTTGCGTACCGCCCACCGTCTCTAGAGCAGACATTGCAATTATTTTCTATAAAGAGAGGATTCAGGAACGGGAGCTATTTTAAGCTTGGGATAACGAGAATAAATAAATAAATATATAGAATGGGATGGAAAATTAATGCTAGCATGGGTATTATTTCAATATGTATTGGTGGCAGCACACCTACCAAAATTCATATTGCAATATAAGAAAGTATAGTATAGTAGGGTATCAGAACTTCATGCTCTCTTAGATATAGTTTTAAGACCCCCCTAAACCCAGTGACATAGTCGTCTTTGTCAAGCCATCATCCTTCTTCTGAGCTCTGAGATATGACGTCATATCCTGGCGCTCCAACTTTTATGGACACGTGATGACCTACTATGTACAGTCCTCCATTGTGTTAATGGTCTGGTTGGGAGATCAGTGATATCCCTTTAAACTGGCCCGTGCTACAGGGAGCCTGATTGCCCAATAGGGCTAGTGGCTCTCTGTCATGTTGCGCAAGGGCTGCCACCCTCTGGACCTACTGGCCAGAACCCCCCATCGCCTATGTGGGACCATTGTGTGCAACCCTGTAGCAGCTTTCTGGGTCAAATACAAAATGTGTCCATGATATCTGGCCACCTATAGCATATCTTCATAAGGACACTAACGGGTTAATTTTTTTCCCTTTGCACACAAGGCTGGTATCTGGATATCCTCCGTCGGATTATAATTAACCTGTCTAGAGCCGGAGAAGTAAGGATCAGATACTGCTTCACAGGTTTTAAAAGAACAGTCATTTCAGAGACGCGTTTCATGTTTTTTAACCATAAGCTGCTTTGATGCCGGTATTTTCAGAGTCATAAAGGCAGGAACAGCATTTCTCCTTAAATATTTGGGATGAAGGGAAATTCACATTAGTCTTAATAGTATCCTTGTAGTTCATATATCTCCTCGCGGCTATAATTTGACTCACACCTAAACATTACTAAAGATGGCAAGGACAGGGGGGGACCGGAGCTTCTGGACATTTACACCGCTTTGAAGTTATAAACATTTAAAGATCAAATTAAAGTGCCCTTATGTTGTTTACTTTTCCGGGGCCTTATGTTCTCATCACGTAGCTGTCATTTGTAAAATGTGCTTCAGACACATAAATGATGGAAAAATTGTCATTTTTAAGGGGATTGCAAAAAGTACTGCTTGTTAAAGAAAAATGACAAAAAGTGGTGAACCTTCATGGCTCTTGCCACACCTGATACAGGTGTAAAGATTTTGACACCTGATATTTACAAGGTATGTTCTAGAGACAAAGTCGAGACATTTTGAACATTTACCCATTCATCTGAAAATTGTTGTAAAACACTGAGAGTTAGGAATAGCCCAAGACTGGAAAAACCCAGCCCTGCACATTAATGAACACAGGCCTCAAATGCCATTTGTGCTATTATTGTGCTGCACATACTTGTGAGGTCCTAGCCCCCAAAAATGTATTTATATTCACCTCCCCCTTAATAAATACTCCACCACTCAGCCACAATAATGAAAACTCTAACATACCATACTCACCATACTCAGCCACCACTCTCAAACAACATACACTGAAACATATCATTCACAGCCTAAAAAGGTACACGGTATTCCCAGCCAAATGACACACACTCAAATATACACATCTCAGCCAGACACACCACACAGTCACGCAAACACGCTAAACTCCACTAACACTCATCTTGCCTTCTTTGTTGTGAAATCCACCGTACACAGATGTATAACTTCACATATCTGAATATATACATATAACTACATTTTACGTAACGAATCATTTAAGTGAGTAGGATGAGCGATGCATTCCTATTCAAAGGAAGCGTTTTAAGGGTTCTTAGTGATTAGACAGATTAAATGAGTTCCAGGCCATATGCGTTTTGTGTCTATAAACATTCTGCAGCTACTGTTATATTGCCCACAGCTTCATCAATTATTTGTAGTAAAGGTTCCGTAGATACTATGGGAAATGGAAGCTTTGTACTCCAATATTAAAGAGTGTAAATAATCACACACCTTCCCTTCTACTCCTTCCTCAACCAGCTTGCTAGTTCAAAGTATTTCTTTTTCTTGTGGGGATTATGGTCGATATGCACTTCTAATATTTAAAAGAATGGACCAACCATTCTTTATCTTTGTTTATCAGAATGATGCATTGAACACCCATGGTAAAAAAACAAATCGGGACTACCACTTAAGCAAGGGACATTTTCCATGGGGTGCCTTTTTACGTCTTTTTACCTCTGCGGGCCCAGAAATTTCTCACAATGCCTCGCGGGATAAAATGCATATAGACTTCTGTCATCACTTCCTGGTCTATTTTTAACGGGCCAGTCATGAAGCCATGCATGGGTGTGATTTGTAAAACTTCCAGAGCTTTGAAGTAGATGTTTGATTTGAAATTCCACATGCTTTATGGACTTTCACAAGCCTTGTAACATTATTTGGAATATAATACATTCACAGAAAAAATGTATTACCTAGTTATACATCTCACGTTTCATGGGGCAGCATTTTACATGCTATGTTCAGTAACATGTGAAATTAATAAGTGTCCTCGAGCAAAGGGGCGACGGGGTCACCACGCCTGAAAACTCTCTGTGTTTGACCAGGAGTCTCCGGCTGTAGCCCTGCTTCCCTGGGTTATTATGTCTTTTTTTGTGGGCAGGAAAGCACATTTGGCCACACCCACTGCCTCCATCTACTTCCTGTCTACTCCAACCTACTTTCCTCCTACTCCCCACCCACCAAAGGTTGTTTGGGGCCAGACCCATCCCTACATAAAGGAAATCCCCCCCTGAGAAATTCCCGGGAATGGTGGTCACCCCATAACGAGTCTCAAATACAGTCCTATACCCTGGACTTTATGGATTGTTATAACTAGATCCTCAATCTAGTCTGGCACAATTTAATGTAACTGCCAACGAATGAGGGAGGTTGCCACTTTTTTTATTTTTCCAGTGATTTCAGAATTTTGGTTATTAGTGACCCATTCAAACAGAGGGCACAGATAAAGAAAATATATATTCCTTTACACTAATTATGAAGCCATGTAAGATAAACGCCTCCTCTGTTTTCTGTCTTGATCTAAACCTTTCATTTATGGACCTCTAAAACTCTGTGTTTATTTAATTAGGGAACTGGGAAGTTCAAAGGTAGCTAAAAGCTACTAATTAGGATTTACGAGACCTGGGTACCTACCATAATATAAACATGTAAAGGATTTCTAACGCAGGACTGGCCTGTGGTTAATTTAACTTTCTTCCTCTTAACGTATGGAAGCCTCGATCTTAGACACCTTGCCATTCAGTCAGCCACAACGGGCAACTATAGGTGAGGAGATGGCTATTTGATTTACATGGGCTTGATTTTTTTTGGAATTATAGGTTGCTTTTTTGTATATGCTATGAGGATATTTTTTAGGATTTTGGGGTTATCCAGCCAGTTGTACTATATATTTTTAATTCAACTCCCGTCATGTACTTTGGTAAAACTTTGGAGCCTTTATGTTTTTTACAGTACAAAAGCCTCATGCTGTTTTAATGAATCTGCTTGTCGGATTGAAGTACACCACTGATAATTTTTCCTCTTTATGTGCGCTCACGATTCAGTTTGTACGTTTCATTTCTCAATCTATGTAACCGTTTGGAAGATATTAGGTTTAAAACGAAAGGGCTATTTTGGATTCGGGAAGCTGAGATCCTTGGCAAAAGGTGACCAATCTGCGTTCCACCTACTCCTCCCTTACAAAGGTCGCAAAAACTAACAAGGAACTTAAAGGGACATCTAGCGTCCCACACAGACCCATCATATTTATATACTTACAAAGTACAAAGATTTGTTTCCTGCTCAAAAATATAACCATCTCCCCAAATACTTACCTGGGGGAAATGTGAGATGAACCTTGGCTCCAAGCAGCCAAGCAATAAGGTATATGGTATAAGCATTTGCATACCCAAAAAGTTTATTTAAAGGCGGGGGGGGGGGATCACTGGGGGTGATATAAAAAAAATTAAATAGCAAATTATTACAAATCATTTGTAAGGGACAAGTTTCAGCCACTGACATTGATCAATAACCAGTGACCTAAAATACCACTGCCTAGAACTTCCAAATCAGTGCTGTTTAAGATTTTATTATTATTATAATTATTATTGTTTTTGTTTTTTTAACTATTTCTATGCCAGCGCTCAGAATTCATTGCTACTTTATCCTCCACAAGCGTTAAGCACAACATTAAAAGGGGTTAACGCTGCACAATCATTTCAATTGACGAATCACAGCAACTAAACAAATTTGTTACTGAGTATAAAAACGGGAGCTGTGTGATTATATCCAAGATTTATATTATATATATATATATATACGAAAAAGGTGATAGACCTGCCTTAAGTCATCTCTCAGGAAGTGTCAAACACAAAATTCAAGTCTGTGTAGCCTCTTTTTTTCCCTTAATTTAGCACAGATGCAATTTTAATATTTTGAACCTATTAACCCAGCCTTTTACTGTAGGCATGTGTCATTAGACGTGTTTATATATCCTGGGACTAGCGAAGAATGAACTCGGATATCACCGAGGTCCCTTTACAAGACTGCACCTGATGGATCTTCAAATTATTTTTATCAAGATTGTTATGACATGCAATGTTTTACTATCCTCAGTGGAAATTAAGTGAGGAAAACATGAAGAATATAGTTGTCATATAAAAGAGACACATGGAAATAAAAGAATGTAATGAATTATGTAAAAAGTAAAATCTACCATGGGAAAGAAAATTAAGAAGTCAACAGATTACCTAATTACTTAAGAGGACCAACCGCAACATTTTTATAATTACTTATCACTGTCATCCTACAGTATTATATCGAATTGAAAAATGTGATTGTAAGCTTGTGAGCCGAGCCCTCTTTGTCTAATGTATCGATTCGTCTCGCTCTGTCACTTCTAGTTCTGTCAGACCCCTTGAATGTATAGACTGTAAGAAATTGTTGGCGCTATATAAATAAAAGGTAATAATACGATTTTTAAAGACTAGAATCTTAGCAAGTCCTTAACAACCAGCCTTTTGGTACACAAAAGAATATATAATTCTAAAATGTACCTACTAAAAGTAAGGTTGACCCTTTATAATGGATTCCGAAATCCAATGACATTTGTATGTTGGCCGATGGCTAGGCTTGACCTTTACACAACCTTGGTCCTTACGACTGAACCATGGGGTATGAAGTCATATATCTGCCTCTTAAGGACCTGTGACGCAGGATACAGCATGCTAGGGGTCTTCCATAGTGTAACTTGGCGGGTTTAGGAGATCCAAGATCTCCCTTACAAATAGATAACTGAGAAGAGGGCCCCTGGTGAAACTGATCACCCAACAGGATGACCTTTCCATGGTATGGCGGTAGAGGGGGCTGCCACTTCCACTCCGATCTGTCACCCTAGGGGTGGTGTAATTGGTTCTGGGTTCTAATCTCTGGGTTTAAGTCTACATGATTGATCAGCGAGTGTTGCGAAAAATAGGTCGAAAGAAGAATTTTAAGAACATCAACCAACTTTATAGTATTCCCCATTAATGATACCGTCGCTTTAAAATGTTTTAAGACGTTGCGGATGTGCTATAATTAGCGCAAGTGAGAGGATGTTATGATCTGTGAATTGAATGATTAGAATTAATTTTACTGCAGTCAAGTAAAGGAAATCGTGAATAGTCCTAACCTCTTTCCAGGATATTAGTTTGATCTGCAGGTCACGCAGACGAGCCTCATTCTGCCACGTGACATAAAAAGCCAGAAATGTTTAAATACAAACAGAACCATTTATTTTGTCAAATTAAGTCAATCTTTCCGAATTACGGAATGTTCTCTTTAATGAGGCAGAATAGTTGAACTATTATGCTGAAAATTTGATCATTGGATAGCTGAATCTACAAAATAATGTACAATATAATAATATTATAATCATAATAATATTGTACAATATTCTATATTTTAATAAATTGGCAAAGTATCAGTAACAATATCAACATTTTGGGAAATTGTTCCCAACATAAAAATAATCGGAATAATAAACGGAATTTGATGGCGCTATATAAAACAATAAATAATAATAATAAAG
>VKOC01000006.1:40331413-40392382 GCA_009364415.1 Spea multiplicata
TTCGTCATTCCAATTAACTGATTCTTGAATTTCCAGTGTCATTTTTAAAATCAGTATATGAAACATTATAGTGGAAAAAAATAAAATCAGTTTAACACGGGGAATGGTTTATAAGAGTGTCCTTAAGAAGGAAACACAGCTGTTTGTAGAGCCTAAAGGCTTTGGAAGAAGCTGCAGTCCACCGCAGTCCTGAAAGGAATCTATGACCACAGAGCTGATTCCTGACTGCATTTAATGTCACCGAAGCCCACAATGTTATATGTTTTCCCTCCCATCTAAAAATACGCTTTTTTTAGGTTTTAAGCAATTATCACAATTCTAACTTCAGAGGTTTTAAACTGATAGAACACTTTTCACGTTCCCTGCCCCTCAGCATCATTGTGTCTCACAAGGACTTAAATCAAGCTGTCCCTAAAAGGTGCAAACCTTAAAAAATTAATTTTTGGAAGGGTTCCAAAATCTAAACAATAGATAATGTTTCTCATGCTATATTTTCGAAAGGCCTTCAAATAGCTTCTGATAGTGGATCTAGAAGATGGTTAATGGGCATTCAAGGCCAACCGTGCCCAAAACAGATGCCACCTTTACCCATGTGGCATGAAAATGCACATACATGAATTTAATGTTATATTACCTACAGCTAACGTATGCCGACAACGCTAATGGACATTCATTCATTCCGAGGGACATAGAACAAATAGAACTCCCTAGTTATATATTAAGCACAGGGATTGATTTACACAGTGGACTCACAACCCTTTGATTATCACGACTTGAGACTCCAATCTTGGATCCTTTCACAACTCTGCTAGGAAATACGGAATCTTGTAGACATTAAAGAGGGATTAAGCCGGATCAGAAATCATGGCTTGGTATTTCCTAGTTGGTTGTATGAGTAAAGTTTGTTAAAATGTATTTATACTTTAATATAAGTAAGATCAGCCTTTGCTTCATTAGTCATTTCACGACTCCGACGTCATGGTTAGGCTTCAACGCAGGTGAATCATCAAATCTTTAAAATACTGAAGTTTTTATTAAGACAGTCAAGTGGAATGATTCCGGTATAGAAGTGTAAGTCATCTCAATGTTTTTTACTCTCAAGCCACCTTGGTTTTAGTTGGAAGTTTATCAGTTCCACTGGATTAATTTGGCAACACAATCTCAAAAGAGACGTAGATGTTTGCCTTGTGTCTAATTACTGTAATATGTGCCAAATTCAACGTTAATCAAGATAGAGTTCATTGAAATTAGAGAGCTATTTAACAGTTACTATGGCAGCCTGTTTTGACTTTCTTGTAAATTAAAATGCAGCTGACCGATCAATATGTAGCGAGATGAGTGATTCATATGAGTAGCTAATAACATGAACCTTTGGTAAGTATATCAATATGTATCACATATGTTATGTTTAAATATGGCCATATAACAAACAAATTGTAGGATACAAGTAAACTAAGTTTCCATGTTGGTTTCCAGTTCCTGCCAGGTCAAACATCCCTGTGGTGAACCCTCAGTAATTTAAACTTTAGTCCAACTAACTTAACTCCATAGTAGGGTTCATTCACTAAAGAGAGAGTTTGCTACAGAGTTGCCGTTTCAACTATCTATCTATCTATCTATCTATCTATCTATCTATCTATCTATCTACCTATCTATCCCTCTATCCCTCTATCTATCCATCTATCCATCTATCCATCCATCTATCTATCTATCTATCTATCCCTCTATCCATCTATCTATCTATCTATCTATCTATCTATCTATCTATCTATCTATCTATCCACTAACCATTTAACTCTTCACATCTCACATGATCATATGAAATCAAAAGGTCACAAATGTAAGGGGTTAATACAGAGTAATAAGGATACACATGCATACATGCACCCACCCACACATATATGCACACGCATATCCATACACATCCGCACAGGGCCGGCCCAAGACAAAATGCTGCCTGGGGCGAAGTTTAAAATGCCGCGCCCCCCCCATTTATCTACCCTACCCCCTCCCCTTGTACTTACCTTTCAGCAGTCCCTGCTCGGGAGGCTCTTATCTGCCATCCAAGTCTATGTATCTGTGTACCATACACCTGTAGAGTGACCGTGATAGCGTGTTACAGCGTTCGGGGATATATGTGAACATTCTCAGATGGAGCTGTGTTAAAGTACAGACATAGGAGGATGGGAGTTGTATTTCTGCCCCATCTGGGGTAGCAGTGGTTGCCTGTCTATGCCAGGGGGTGCTGGTAGAAAACCTCAATGAACAAGCATGCATTCTTTTCGTGTGTATGTGTGTGTGTGTGTGTGTGATATATAATTGCTGGTAGCTGGGATGTCTTAAAAGCCTCCATAATTAAGTTATGTTTTGAGATTTGTTTGTCTTTTTATGTTCCAAACTTTATTTAGCACAACAAACGCTCCAAAAAAAGAATCTAGATTTCTCTAAAGTAGTTGAAAGAGACCGTTTGTACAAATGAGATATATTGTATAAATATTGTATAATCATAAGTATATATATACAGTATATACATGTGTCTATATATATATACGGTATATATATATATAATACTATATTATATATGTGTGTGTGTGTGTATGCACGCTCGAGTGTGAGCTTCTTTACTGTCGCTTTGGGCTCTAGCACCGGAGCTTCTGGTGACTTTGCAATGCCCCTGTCCATAGGTCCATTCATACCGATGCAATAAGGTGTATGTAAATGTATTACTCAAGGGGGAATATGTACATGTTAATTAAAGTGTTAATTACACGCATGTTACCTGCAACAAACGCTGACATAGAATTTGTTTCAATTCCCCCGCTATAATGGCCTCTACAACTTCTGATGAGACACTGTTCCATTTACCTACCACCCTCCTAGCAAGGGTTATAGTACCGGTATTAACGAGCACAATTATTAGAGTGTTTTGGGACGATATATATCAAGGCAAAAGCGGAGGAATTTTGAGACTTGAGGTCTCAATCTGGAGTGATCAGTGGAAACCAACGGAATGCCCATTTTTGATTACTCAAAATGCAATTTTCCCCCAAAATGCAATTTTCTGTTTGATAGATTTGGACCTTAGCCCTTTTGGCCCTGTGTCCCATGAATGCCACAGTGACAAGGAATGAAGTGGAGTGCAGCCTACTGCACAGTTCCAGCAGGAATAAAAGTTTTAAAAGTATATTACAGAACCAAGAATTTCCTGGTTTAGTCATATTAAATAACTTTTTCTTAACAGAGCCTCATCCAATGAAGCCTGTGAATAGTTATCCAACATGCATGCGTTCCCTGCACATTTAGTTAACTGGAAGTGTCGCAGCCAGCTAATGTTTCTCTGCCAGGTAAAATGACAAATAATTATATAAATAAGGACTGTGAACAATTATAATCTCTAACGTGTTTAAGAAAGGGTTAAAGACACCTTAAACCTCAGATAAGTAATTCATTGTAAATCTATAGCAGTTATGTATAAAGTTGCCATTGGTGCATGAAAATCATGATTATCCTGCACTGCTAGACTTTTAAATGTAACCCCTTATGTGTACCCCCCCACGCTCACACCTTTGGTACACAGATAGTTAAATATGTCATCATCAGTTACTGGTTTAGTATTTAAGAGGTGCTGCAGTCGTTTTGCTATTTAATCTCTGAACAAATAAATCAATATAATGTCTTCAAGTCAACACTTAAGGAGCCCCATATATCCCTCCTATGGAGCTATAAAACAACCCATTAACCATCTTGTTTCATTGATAAATTCCAGTACATGTGTAGCAGAAACCAACTCCTCATGATGGACCTACCCCCCCACCCTGGTCCATGGGACACAATCAGGGCAATAGAATCATAGGCTTCAATGATAGATTCCAATAGACACCAATTCCCCAGGACCCCCCATGTCCCCCTCTCCCATGGATTATAAGACATAAATCACAGCAATAGAATTATGTGTCAGTAATAGATCCCATTAGACTTTTAGCAGACACCAACTCCTCAGAACCCCCATGCACCCCAATCCCCTTCACTCACCCTCCAGGGTCACCTCCCTGCCAGCCTTCTTCAGTGCTTGCACAGCCTCATCATGAGTGGCATCCCTCAGATCCACCCCATTGACAGACAGGATGGCATCCCCCACGTACAGTGAATGGGTCTGATCCGCAGCAAGTCCCTTGAAAATCTTACTGATCAGGATGGGCATCTTGTTCTCCTTGCCCCCTTTGATACTAATGCCCAGCCCCCCCAACTCCTGCTTTAGCACCTTGACCTGCCTCTTCTTATTGGCAATAGCCTCTGGCACTTGCTCTGGCAGGTCAGTGTAGGCAGTTCTTACCCCTTTGGGGCTACTGGAGTCCTGGGGGTTCCTGTAGGAGCCATTTGTTATGCCATTGGAGCTGATGTTGTCCCCTCCTCTGTCCTCGCTGCTCAGGACCAGGGTGGTGTCACATAAGTTGGCCACCACTCTGTGCCATCTGTCCTTCACCAGAACTTCCAGCAAACCACTTCTGTGGACCCGGCTGCCCGGGGCTCCTGCTGCTGCTGCTGCCGCCGCTACGGCCATGCTCGGAGCATTCTTCAGAGAGCATGTGAGTGAGGACAGGACTTTACTCCGAGAGTTCCCACTGGGAAATAGTTTTAGTGCCAACTAATCGCTTTCTGCCTCCTGATCCCTGTGGGGTGGAGCAAGAGCTGGGAAACCCGAGATGAGCTGAACAAACAAAGCAGAACAAATAATGCAGGGCTGAATGCAGCCGGCTGGCCGGGCTTTGAGGGGTTATGAGTGGGATGCAGCGATTATCCAGAGCAGGATCCGCGTCTCGATTTAAAGGGTTAACATTGAAAGCATTTCAACACGTTGGCTGCAATGAACCAGAACTAGGAAAGTAACAGTGAAGCGTGCCAGCGAACAGCGCCACCTGCTGGCCGCATGGGATACTGACTATTAACCCCTTTCGTGACTGGACCAAAGCAAAACTTTCTTGTATGGTTTAGGGCAATCAAAATGCGCATATATATCTATATATATAGCTATATATATATATATATATATATTATATAGCTATATATATATATATATATATAGCTATATATATATATAATTTACATTATAGAAATGTTAGAGGCCATATTCTAAAAAGAGAGTCAGAAGCTTAGATGTAATGTGTTTTACTTTATTGGGACGATGGAAAGTAGGTAGAACAGCCCCCCACAGTAAGGAAATTAAAACATGCATGAGGCAGACATAAAACTATCCTGAATCAATGATGAGACCAACATAAAGGTCTTTAGAGCAGGCGATACAGGCAGACTAGATGTGCAGAATGGTTTGTGTTTGGCTGTCAAATTCTATGTTGATGTCACAGCCTCACAAACACAAAGTGTTGGTTGCGGTGATGAATTGCGCATATGTTAGCAAATATGTATATATAGATAGTATATAAAATCACAAAAGGGAAACTGTGCAATGTGTATGTATCCTGGAAAATGGGTAATGCGGTAATCCTAGTCAGAGTACAGTGCTGACCTAACCAGTCAGGTGAGTATGGGAGTGTGTGAAAAAGTGTTCCAATGGTGCGTATTCACAAAATTGGCTTTAGTTACAAATAAATCTGTATTTAGGATAAAAAGTGAGTAGTGCGCAATAAAATTATATAAATAATATAAAATACAAAAACAATAAATCTGTATTTATACCATCAAGAACAGTAGAACAAATACAGTCTGCACCCCTGATCCGCATAATTGGGAGTGACAAGCTCAGCAAACATATTCAAGTCTCAGTCTGGGACCGTTCCCTGAAAGGAAGACCTCTGTGTCACTCAGGGAAAATATTTAAATAAATTACACTGTATCTGTCCACCATTTCGCTTGCTGTTGAATTTTGTCCACTGAATAATTTCTTACCCTGGGACGTAAATGCAACGGGGTCACTTAACATGATGTTACATGACCCAGTGGTAAAAGCGAAGCTCCTCGCTCTCTGGAAGCAACTATTAAAAAAGCTATGAACAAAGAAAGGGGGTGAAGCAGAGAGAGAAGGAGTGAGTATGTATGTACAGTGTGTATGTATGTATACTAGTGTGAATGTGTATGTGTGTGTGTTTTAGCATAAGTGTGTATATGTGTTAGCATGAGAGCATGTGTTAGCATGAGTGTGTGTGTGTGAATATATATGCCAGCTCGTATGTTAGTTACTTTGAGCCTGTTTAGTCTTGCCTGTCCCCTCAGTCTCACCCTTCAATATTTTTACACAAATGAGCTTTCTAAATGGGGAATACACCAATACAGGGGCGTTGTTATTTGGGCTGAAGTCTCAACTTCATAGCTTTCTCCTGTTAGGGAGAGTATAGTAACTGGCCCCAAATGAATGCTGAGTGCTAGGTTATGATGTAATATCCCGGTGCACATCACCAGAGACATACATAGGGTGTTTGAGCTTGGATGTGTATGTGTGAGCATGGATACATATGTGCATGTGAGCAAAGACATGAACTACCGAAAAAAGAGGACATAGTCTTAAGCTAGAGGACAAAGGTTTAAAAGTAATATCAGGAAATATTACTTTGCTGAAAGATTGTTAATACATGAACTAGCCTTCCAGTAGAAATGGTAGATATTAATGCAGTGAAGACATTTAAGTAAGCATAGGATGGGCATAAGGTTAAGCTCTAAATAAGATAAGGCCAGGGACAAAGGAAAGCATTCAGAGTTTGGGCAGACTAAATGGGCCGATTGGTTCTTATCTGCCATCACTTTCTATATCTCTATGTGTGTCTAAGCATGGACGTGTATGTGAGCACAGATGCGTATGTGAGCATGGATGTGTAAATATTTGTGAGCATGTATGTATATGTGTAACAGTGTTTGAGCATGCGTGTGTATGTGTAAGCCTGTGTAAATGTGAGAGTGTGTGTAAAAATGTGTGCTACTTTTATGTAAGCTACAGGCAAGGGAAAGGCCAGGAGATGCTAAATATAATAATGAATAAGAGGAGAGATAGATAAAAAAGAGAGAGATAATGAGAAGGGGAGAGATAATGAGAAGTGGTAAGGTAAGGAGAAAGGAGAGATAAGGTGTCAAAGGAAAATGAAAGAGATGAGATAAATAAAAAGAGGAGATATAAAGAGAAAGGAGAGATGTAGGGAGAAAAGAAACGGGGATATGTAGGGAGAAAAGGGAGAGAGGAAGTGGATGGGGAGATATACAGAAATGAGGGAGATTGAGAAAAATTGAGTGAGCAAGAGTAAGGGGAGAAAATAGAGAGATAAAGAGAAAGAGGACAAAGAGGATGAGGGATAAAGAAAGGTGGGGAGATAAAGAAAATAAAAAGAGACAAAAAGAAAGGGAAAAGTTAAACAGGAAGGTAAGATATAGAAAAAAGATATGATGAGAAGAGGGAATGAAGAGATGAAAGAAAGAATGAAGAGATAAAGGGAAAGAGGAGGAGCGATAAAGAGCAGATGGAGAGCTCAGATAAAGGGACATGGAAGAGATCAGGAGAAAGGGGAGACTCTGAGAGGAGACCACTGTGGAGCAATCTGGGTGCAGATGGAGTCCTGTGGATGCAATTTGGGCAAAATCTGTGGGTGCAATCTGGGTACAGGGGCAAAACCTGTGGGACGTCTAAAGCAAATAGATTATCAGGTACTCCCTGATAGTGATACACCACCATTCCCATCATTATATAGCGATTCAGACAGGGGGTGGTACATCATGATTCTTGTCATTATATAGTGATCCAGATGGTACAGCATTTTTCACTTTCTCACTGGCTTACTCACTCCTACGCTCTCTCTAACTCTCTCTAACTCATGCTCTCTCACACTCTTACTCTCGGGTACAGCCTCTCACACTCACTCTCTTTCTCACACTCTCACTCATACTTACTCATGCTTTCTCACACTCTCACTTTCTTACTCTTCTTACTCCCACTCTGTCACTCTTACACTTTTCCACTGGCATAATTTGATGGCATATATATGAAACATTCAGCCCATCTAATTGCCCATTTTTTTCTGTCCTCTGTCTCATCTTAGATTCAGGATAGCTGTCTACCCATCCCATGCTTGTTTAAATTAATTCACTGTATTAACTATTAACACTTCTGTTGGGAAGCTCTTCCATTTACTACCGCCCTGCATGTAGATCTTAAATATGTATCTCTTCTGCTGTGTTCTTCTGAATCTCATTGTTTTCGGAACTCTCAGGACCAGCAGCATATTCTGGTATAGACCGTCTAGCCTTGGTCTGACAAAAGCAGCTATAAAAATGTCATATGTTTAGTAACCACAAATGCACACTACACACACAATAAAGCATTCCAAGAGGGTATTAACCCATTTAGTAATAGAAGGTCATGAAAAGCCCACAGTAAATCCATGGCACTCTGTACGCAAACATGCTTTATCCATGTATTACACACACTTCTGGCACTGAACAGGATAAACATTTCGAAAGGTCATATGTCATAGCATGTGGAAACAACCTAATGTGGCTTACGTTCATAGAAAATAGATTCAGTGTTTTGTTTTGTTTTTTTATCTGTTGTATACTGATGAATGACTTTCTATGTTTATGTCTGAGGTCACTGGCTGAAGTTTACTTAAATAAAACATCCGTTTTATAAGGCACATTGTGCTGCCTGATTTTTCTGTAATTTAACATGGAAACATAGAACTTGGCGGCAGATAAGAACCATTTGGACCATCTTGTTTGTCCATCTTTCCTGATGTAAAGACTCTAAGGTGTTGGCAGGACTTACTCTAGGTTTCCATCTGGAATCTCTGGGTGAAGCCTTCCTTCCTAGAGTCTCCGGGTCGGTTTCTTTTTTTCTCCAGCCCATATACTTTCTACCTGACAATATAAATGTCAGCTCAGCTGCTCAAGTCTGCCCAGGATACTCCTGCACTTATTATAACACAACCGTTATGTGTATTAATGCCTCATTGTCTATGATTATGTGTGGTCTTGAGTACGGAGAAGAAGGACTCATACTTCTTTTGGGTTTTTAAAATCATAGATGATTTCTTCCATATACTTTTTATATACTTTTTTATATATACTAAATTCTATCTACCTCTGGTTGTTGAGATTTAAATGACAATTATTAGAACTGGAAAAAAAGAGAATACAGAAACCTCTCTTTCTATACATGATGTTCTGTGGGTGCCCAAGGTGTCTACTAGCAGGTTGTATGTGAAAACAGCACAAATGTGCCACTGACCAACATATCTGCCAGTATTATGGTATATAGTTTATAAACACATATTAAATGATCTCTATTTCAGTTTTTTTTTTAAACTTAAAGCAGTGCCTGTTGCTAAATAATTTATAATTACATTAAATGGATCTATAAGTTATCATACGTTGTAAAAAATGGTTCCTTAAATAGCGATCTTTAAATAATCTCTTGTTTTTCTTGCTGCCTATGAAGGATCCGTCAGGAATGACAAAAAATAAATATGTATGAGAGTCAATATTTATACAACATGCCCTGTTCCCACTGGAATTTCCTGGGCATAGACTTCATTTGGTTACAGCAAAGACTTTTAAAAAAAAAATTGAGATGAAGACTTCTACTAACTGAAAAATCAATTTAGTGAGAGCTAAACAATTCTCACAATTTTCACTCAAAATTCTTTAGAACCTTTAGATAGCGATGGTAGATGCAGAGGATTTTTTTTAAATATTAAAATTAAATATTCATGCAACAAAGAGTAGTGACAGAGGAGTAGTAGTAGTAGTAAGCTGTGAGGCAAAATCGTTCATATGCGTAAGTTGAGTACTTTTCTTTTTCTTTATAACATTTTACCTCAACAAAATCCAATGCAACCCTACAATATCTGAGCTCCAGGTTTTAAAAAAAAAATATTATGCAGATTTTTTTGATTCTCAATTTGTACCATACAGTATTATGAGAAAATTGCCATAATTCTCAGATTTATGTGGACAGAATCTATTAATAGCCAAAATCCAGAACTTTGGCAAGAGGAAACTGCGCTGAAGTATTTAAATGAACAGTCAAGCGCTCAAAATATTACTTTTTAATGCATATTGGAGCACATATTGCATGGACATGAATGCATTTTGCAACTGGAACAAGTGTTCTTTAGTTATTGAAGTTGGAAAATGAGACTTCTGTTATCATAGCTACTCTCTTGATTGGCTCTACTAAATCTTAAAAGCATAGGTATGTAAACATGCATGTATGCAGTCAGGGGTGTTACTAGAACCCCCCCCCCAGCTTCACCAAGCAACCCGTGCCACCTTTGCCCAAAGGAGCTTATCAGTGCCATACTACCCCCTAAACAGCTTATCTGGGTCATCTTTGCCACAAATAGCTTGTATGTGCTATCATTATCCCTTCCTCCCTCCAACATATTCTCTGGCACACATATGTAAACACACTTACCGAAATTTACACATGCTAACACGCAAACTTACTAACACAGACCAGCACACTTATTCAAACACACACTCCCTCTTACACCACTTACACATGCTCACACACAAACATACACATTCATGCTCACACACACTTATACAGACACATCCATGCTTACATACACTTATACATAGACATTCAAGCTCACACATATTTATACATACACATCCATGTTCACACACATTATACATGGACGCTCATATACACATACACATTCATAACATAAATACCCCGAAGTATATTATGCTATGTTCCCTGCTTTCATTAGAGGCCACTGGGGATGAGATGGATGAAACAAAGGTCACCCTGACATAGTTAACTTGGAGGTTCCTGTATGCCAGGTATATTTAACTTCCAAAAGTCCTCCACAAAACAATCACTTTTCATTTGAAGCCGCCAAACAAGAATCAGACATCCACGGGTATTTATATGAGGAACAGCAGGTACTTTCTTTATATTCTTCATTCAGTAGACTTTGAATAAACAAGGACATTGTTTTCTTACCAACTCACAGTAATTGCATTTTATACATTCCTTTGTTGTTTCAATAAAAGAACATTTCCAGAGGCAGTAAAACCATGAAATTTGGAAATAACAAAATATATACGGTATGTCAGTTACATTCTTTCACATCAAAAATGTTGGCAATGTACGTGAATTAGAAATGTAAACAAACTTTTTAAAACAAATTAGGAAATTCTGATATTTGCTAATAAATATTCATAGCTAATGTATTCCCTAGAATATCTAATGAAAAAACATTATATTGGCTCAATGAGCTCCTTTTCCGTACGTTTTAATTATCTCTATTCTAGATTCTATGGTACCGGATTACCACTCAAAACTTTTGATCATAATTCTTAAAAGGAAACTCCAGTTTTCTAGGCGGTCTCTTGAAAAACAATAATGTATATTAAAGCGCTTTGCAACTAGTTTAATAGTTTAAAGATGAAAAAAAAATAAAGACTTGCAGCATTTTGTACCACGCTTGTGGGGTGGAAGGACCATAGTGTGAAATCATGACTATGTATCAAGGACCTGCAAAAAGAAATTCTACAAAGTAACCGCCGGTGAATTCCATCTATAAATTTATTGAGTTATGGAATGGTAACTTGTGTCAGTGGAAAATACTTAAAAAACCAGTTCTGTGCTAAAGTTTTAATTATAGAGCAATCTCCATAGAGCCCAACATTCGGTTGCAGCACATGTAATGCGTCACTAGCTTGTTTTACGGACCTATTGCTGTAAAAGCTAGTGATTTTCGTAAAAGTAATTGGAAACCCTCCAAAAAGATATATATATATATAATTAAGTTTACTAAACTTAGTACTTTTGGTCGGCTGATGTGTCTTTGCTACTTTTAAATTACAAATCAGCTTTCAGACCTTAAGATAAATAAGCATGAAATTACAATAGAGGATAGCGTTTAATTTGGGTAGGTTCTAATTTTAAAATGTGCAAAGTCTGCATTTTTTTTTAACATTTATTGGGTCCAACTTCAAATACTTTTATTATTTCTCTGAAATCACCATAACTCATATGAGGAGGTAAACCGGACTGGTAGATATTTATCTTGATTTGAAACGCTCTTCCTTGCTGCTGCTTTTTCAATTAGTCCAAGTAGTGTTTATAAATTAAAATTAAACTTGAAAAGACAATAGCATAAAGTTAAACTAGGAAATTATAAATAACAGGCTTGGAGCTGCTTCAAATGAACATTGTGATACAGACCATAAGTCCAAATATAATAGGATGATGAACTGGAATATTAGCTTGAAAGTTGTGTTAATGCTTTTATAAAAAAAACCCCCCGCAAACACTGTTGCTGGAGAGGGGACTCCATGAAACTTTTTCCGAGCGGGTCCTTATCCTTATATATATTCACTTCAGTGTGGCTAGGAGCTGGATACGTGCAGCAGCAGGTTACTTTTTTTCCCCACTTGTGTAGCGTGTGGCCAGAGATGGTCCTTACTTGGGTCCCATTAGGTCCATGAGACCCAGGTGGCACTTTGAGAGGGGAGGAAAATTGCTGCTCTAAGGCATGTTTTTTTCTGGATATATTTGTGGAGTAAGAGCAATGTTTCTGCACCTTGCTTTCTCAGTCTATCTATCGTGCCTCTTTTGCCTCACTTCATCAAAAAGGCTGAGCCTCATACCCCAGAGCCTCAGCTTCTCTCCTGTATGCAATGACATTTACCGGGGGGGGGGGGGCATGGATGAAAGTATGGGGGCAATTATAAAAAGCTATACACACATATATACACACAAATATTTGCAGAACATTTATAAATTAAGAATCTGCTTAGAGTGTAATAAGAAAAAAATAATGGAGGTGCTCCGCTGGAATACCAGGAGTCTATCACACTCCTCTTTCTCTTTACCTCAACCTCTTCCCCATCTCTCCTCCTCTTCATCTCTCCCTTACCTTTCTACCTCCCCAATTTCTCTTTATCTCTCTCCTTCTCTTTGATTCTTCTTTTTCTCATTATCTCTTCCATTTATCGTTCTCACCTTCCCTTTCTCTTTATCACCCCCTTTCTTTTTTATCACTCTTTGTTCTATGTATCATCCCATCATTTCTATTTATCTCTTTTCCACTTTCTCTTTACCTCACCTTTTCCCTATTTCCCCCTTCCTGTTTATCTCTCTTCTTCTTTCTCTTTCTATCTCCTTTTTCTCCCTACCTCTCCCCTTTCTATTTTATCAATCTTTTTTTCTTTGATCCCCCTATCTCTTCTCTTCTAATGTATCACTTTCTCTTTTCTTAGATCCCCATATCTCTCCTCTTTCTCTTTATTTCATCACTTCCATTTCTTTCTCTCATGTTTCATTATCTCACACACCCCCACCCTTTCTCACCTCTTATTTTTCTCTTTTCTTTTTCTCTCAGCTCTCCCTTTTCTTTTTATTTCTCCTCTCTCTATCCTGCCTCCTCTTCATCTCTCTCCTTTCTCTTTATCTCTCCACGGTCCCCCTCTTTCATTCTTCTCATAACTCTCCTCTTGCTTGCAGTCACCAATAGCATTTCAGTAGGGGGCATGGTATTATGTAGGGGGCCATGCCCTCTCAGCAATTCCACTGTGTATCAGCCAAAAATAAGAGGTATTTTTATGCACTCTATAATGTACAAATATTTTTGAGCCCATCAAAGTACTAAAGTCGTCTCAAGGATATTTTTAGTGAAAAAGGGCAGCGAAAAAAACCTGTTTGCCAAACTGCCTGCCATTAATTTGAAGTAAACGAAAAAGAAAATGATGACACGGTACGCCATTTGTGGGTATACTATAGGCGCTAACGTTAGATTTGTTAGAGGTTATAATTATATGTAAGGCCAGGGAGGTCTGGATGCTTGTCATTACTACGGTATTTTTGTAGAACTCTTGATCGGGTTTTCATTTTCACATAAAACCACTTTGTGAAACCACAAAGCGGTTTTGTTTGTAGAACACCAGAGATTTAAATGAATTTCTCATTTTTTAACTCTTTAAGTTGCAAGGTGACGCATAATGCATACATGTCTCATTATCTCTCCCCATCGCTCTCCTTTCTCCCCATCTCTTATTATCTCTGTCCTTTTTCTGTATCTCAAGTCTACCATTTCTCTTCATTTCTCTGTATCTTCTCTTTATCTCCATTTCTCTTCTTCTCTTTATCTCTATCTCTCTTCTTTCTAATTTTTCCTCCTTTTCTCCCCTTGCTTGCTTGCAGCCCCCGACAAAGTTTCAGTTGGGGGGGGACACAATATTATGTAGATAGCTACCAATTAGTTGCAAAATCACATATAAAATCTCCTTAAAAACCCACTTTCTTGACACATCTCTAACTACATACTCCAAAAGTGGTGTCCCACATTGGCTATGTGGACATATCTTCAAGAATTTTGTGATATTTTCTAATCCCGGTCTAAAACACCCTCACTTGCTCATTCATAATCACTCCGCTGGACCCACTGACTAATGAAAGCTTATGGAGAACGGGCTCCATTAGAATTGAAATAAAGTATCGGATCAGTGTGGTGTTTGAGCAGGGAAAGTCATCCAACATCACTGACAATAATGGCGGCCTCCGGGTAAAGTGAATTTATTGGAACAAAACAAGATAAAACCAAATTTGTATCAATAGTTTATACAGCACTGGATTTTATGCTCAAGGTGAAATATTTTTTTCCTTTAAAAATGCTGGTCTTGACGGCACGTTAAGAACTAAAACTGAAGATGACTGTACTGAGATTATGATGGATCTCGTGAGCTTTGAAAGCTATCATTTTTACAGTCTTTCATGTCATAAAGCATTAAATCTGCGCCAACGTGAAACCTGATGGGCCGAGTGCAGTGCTGAGCCGTGAAAAGTCTGAATAGAGACCCACAATAGGAGTGAAGTCAGAAGTCTTTAGCCCCCGGCACAGGAGAGCTCTCCATTCTGCGCCTTGGCGTTTGGAATAATGCTCAGCTGTGTACAGCTTTCTGTTTGCGCAGCCTGTCATTATGCTCACTATTCCCTCACCGTGGGATAGAATTACCGTTTTTTTTTTGTTTAAATGAGCAGCATCTGCTGGATTGGTGTGGTCAGAAAGTGATGTAATGTTCTCGAACCCTTTAAACACCAGAACGTTGTTTTGCAATACATTGAAATAAGCCCGAGGTGCACGCAAAGGGTTAAAATCTGTTTTAATTGTGTATCAAAAATGGGTGGCAATCTGTTACTTTGATGAATTTATACAAATTTGGGATGTATATATATATATAGTATATATATATATATATATATTTTTTTTTATTTTTTTCTACCTTTGTGATATATACTAAACTGCTTCTCGCCTTTGGTCTACGTCATACTTAACCGAACAGTGGAAGCTGTGATTATGGTTAGATAGAAACACAGAAACATTGAATCTGATGTTTGAGCCGCTCGGCCCATCTAGTCTGCCCATTTTTCCTGCTTGGTCTCGAATGCCATGAATTTCATTCATGTTTAAATTCCCTATCTGTATTAACCTCTTTCACTTCTGCTGGGAGGCTGTTCCACTTATCTACCACAACCTTGGTAAAGGGATCCCCTTCACCAATAGGGAAAGGGGACATGACTGCTGGCTTAGGCCTTAGGTTGCCTGCCAGCATTCCCCTTTCCCATTGGGCAGCGTGTACAATATTGCAGATTTTGGGGTTAAGGGAAGATGAGAGAGATGGCTTTTACCTCTTTCCCCCGGGACACGGCTCAAGCTTTTGTTGAAGCTGAAAGTTCATTCTATGTTTTGGGACGTTGCTTTTTTTGTGTCGTCCCCTTTGCTTGTTAACTTTGTGATCCAGGCGCTTGCCCTGAAGACGGCTAACGGCACTGGGAGTCTTGGCCACGCTTGCGGAGGAACCCACTGGGTAGCTGGAGGGTTTTAAAGGTTATGTTACGGTGTTGCAATAAAATGGGAAGCAGCGCTACTGGTATCCACATTATTGATCACACCAAAAACAAGAAGGGCAAGTATAGTCGATCTGATAGATTAATTCTTCAGCCTTGCTGTGGTGGGATCTCATGGCGTGGATGCTTCTGTGTAAATATTAATAAATTATGTGACAAATGGTTATATTCTATTCTGAAATAGGCCGCTACTATTAGAGTGTCTGGGTTGTCGCCATGGTGTTAGCTGAAATTGCCTATTGCCCTTCCCGCTGAGTCTTTGTGCTATGCCATATTTCCTTAAGTATCAGTCAACAGGGAGCGTAATAAATTAACTCATTGGAATCCGGCTGCAGAGAGCATTGCAATAAATCAATGTAATTGTCCTATCTGTAGAAAGGTAGAATGTAAAAGCCTTTTAGCCTTATGCTGTTGTTATGGTTACAAAGAATATGTTTAGAATATTTATAGGAAAAAGCCACATAAATAGTAAGTATGAGATATGTCTCATGATCCGGAGCAAATTTTCGCGAACTTAAAGCCTCTTGGAGATCGGAATATGGCACATGATTGCGTCATGGCACAGAATGTAACATAACCACATACTACATATCAACACGGAACTTTGAATCATTTTCACATGTATTAAGAATGGTCTGCTCTAGGTTCTCCTCGTAGAAAATACCATGGATGCAACATTTTCTTCAGCTACAGTCTCAACTTTAGAGCTTTCTTTTCCTTTCTTCCACGAAATTTATGATAAACGGGGGAAGTGATCCGTCACAAATTGAATGTTTTTGGTTTTGATATTATTTTTACACGTGTGAAGGGTATTTTGCTGCATTGTTCAAAGATTTGACAACAACAACAACAACAACAACGCGAGGTCTAAAAGGATCATCATGCTGGACTGGATACCATCAGAATTTGGATGAGACAAATTTAGTAAGATTTGGGACAAGATTCCTTTGCTGAGAGAATAAATTCTGCCAGGAAAACAAATCCGTATCGCATCTGTTCTGCTCGTTTTGCGTTGGACTGTTATTTACAACACAACAGCAAAACAATTTTACCACCAAATGCAATTTTCCGACAAGAGACGAGTCAAAGTCAACAATGGAGAAGATGAGTCAATGAAGAAGATGAGATGCTTCCTTATTACACTTTACCTGCCATTACTTATTCTTCTCCAAGTTAACTGTTTCAGTGAACCCAAACTGGATATGGAAGGACGTTATCCCACAGCGTTTTCGTAGATGATAGTAGAAGTACATCTGTTGTGAACAATGTAAACACTAGCACTAAGTTGTATAGCCATGGAAAGAACGCACAGTTCCATTGGGGCCATACCATGTGCAGTAAATCTGTTTTCACAGAACCCAGGCACTTCAGAAGGGATGCTAGAACCATGACAACTGCTGGCTTGGGGATGAAGTCTCCAAGTATGTCAGCCTTAGTACCAGGTGGCCAAGGCAGTTGTCGATGCAGGAGCTGGGCCGGGTGGGGAGGTCATGTATCTCCTTCTAACCACCCCAAAATCAAGGAAGCACAAGGTTTGTTCATATAGGCCGCTACTCCAGTGCTCCCCACATTGTATGCTGGTGATTGATGAGACCTTGTATGAACAGACCTTGCGCTCCTACCATGGAAATCAAGGAGACAGAAAAGGAGGGGAAGAAAGGTAAGAGAGGGTGAGAAAGGGTAGAGATAATGTTAAAGAAGAGAGATAGGGCGAGATTAAGAGGAGGAGAACTGAGAAGAAAGTAGAGAGATAAAGAAAAAGGGGATAGATAATGAGAAGATGCAGTGTGTGTTTTGAAAGTTTTGTGTATGCAAGGGAGAGCGTAAGCCCGGATGTTTGTGTGTAAGGGTAAGCGTGAATGTGCATGTACAGTGCTGTGTAAAAGTATTTACCCGATCCTTATTTATTCTATTTTTGCTTATTTGTCATGTTTAAATGTTTAAATGTTTCAGATCATTCAACCAATGAAAAAAATAACGCAAAATGCACATTTAGCATAACTTCAACCGACAGGACCAGACTTCACCCTTGACGCGTTTTGGACATCAAAAGCCAGTGGCTCCAGCATCCAATCTTCTGTTGGTTTTGCCCGGTATGCCAGATGGCCAGACGGTGCTGATTACAGGTATCAGAGAAGGTATATGTTTATCGTTATCAGGCATTCACTGGCATCAAGTGTAGGATACTCTGTGAGAGAGGCTGAATGAGTGCTTACCGTTGTTGGGGATGGTCAAAGTGACAGTCCAGGGCATAATGCCGAGTACTGTGTATTATATATATATATATATATCTATAATATAAATATAATATACTTCTCGAAACCACGTTTTGGAATAACATTTTGTCCTTTGAAATGACATCGATGAATTTTCTGCTTCAATGGAGAACATAGCCTTTGTAAAATGTTTGGACAAATTACATAAAAACTATGATATGAGTTTTATTGTGACTGACAGACACATAAATATAACAAGAGTTATGCAGGACGAGTACAAGGACATATGAAATGAGTTTAATTTGTGGCATAATGCAAAATGTCTGCACGGGAAACTACTATTTCCTAAAAACAAAGGTGCGATGAACATTCAACCTGGATCCCCTGCATTACAATCATCTCTGGATTTGCTTGCAAACTTCACATGAAGGATGAGTATAAGTGTGCATGGAGGGGAGGTCACCGATCACCCAAAGAGGAGAGAGAACCTTGTTGCCCAAGACCAGAATCCTTCAAATTTTATTATTGCAGGGATGCAGTCAAAGACAAACAACAGGCGGCACCTTACTATTTTGCCACACTTCAGGTGTATCACAGTTTCATTTTTAAGTACCGGCCCGACACTGATGAGTTACCTTCAGGTTCTCCTGGGTCTCATAGACACAAATTTCAGTTTTCCAATCTTTGAACGATAGTTTTTACCTATTCTTTCTAAATAACAAAAAGGCAGTCACAGTCAACCTGTTATAGAACATTTATCATGATTTTCAACAAGATGTGAAACTACAACCTCTGGTGTATAATCGTCAGCTGCAAGTTGCAGTTATCTGGAGGACAAAAAAATTTTTTGTTTATGTTTAGTGATTACGTTGTGTGGGAATTAAACATTTGTTACTTAATGGTTTTAATACTTGCATAGTAACACCATCTTCATGACAAAGACACATTAAGATACAGATACACAATTGCATATATGTACTGTAAGTGCACTAGCAAACATCTATACAATGTATATATACATATATATTATATTATATATATATATATATATATATATATATTACATAATATATATAATATATAATAATGCTAGCTAAATAGTAAGATTAAGAGTAAGAGTAGACATGTATCTCTAAACAGTTCTTTTTACAATGTCAGGACTCCTGCATCTGTGCCTTGAATCTGTCAATTTTATGCACTTGGCAAAAAAAGAGCATTCTGTATTTTGTAATTGGACGACCACCTTGGATACCTTACCCTCAAGACACTTTTCTAATGGTGCTGTTGACTGTTGACTTGATTAATTCATTAATATCATTAATATGCATGTACATAATTAATGTGTCTTATGAGTCACCTAGTACTGTTGCTCACTTAGGACCATCTGATCATTTCTTACTTTATAAAGTCACATAGTTTAAATATGAAAAGTACTTCAGTATCACATCTTCAGTCAAAGATATTAATATATTATATAAATTAAAATAAATTAGACAGACAGACAGATGGTACAATGGCACCCTCTTGTGGTGATTGAATGCCAAACAGGCTACATGTAATTATAAGAAGTTGCATAACCTACACATACAATTATGAAAAACATTCAATTGGATTGCTTTTCTATAAGAAAAAAATATATAGTTGATAAGCATGTCTAATTCGTATACATATTTAACTGTTTGAGGCTCACTTAGGTAGGAATCTGCAGCAGATTACACGGAATACACAAGGCAAGTTGAAAGAAAAACTCTAGCAAGTTTCCCAGGAGAAATGCATAGCAGAATTAATTAAATAGCATTCAATACTGTTACTTATTTCATTATGCATTATACAGGGCTACAAAAAACCTCTCTAGGATGGAACCTTGTTTGTATGTAATGAAGCTAGTGATTTTACAATTACAAATCTACTTGCCAACTCCCACTGTAATAAATAAATCTGTCAGGATTCTATCCTGACAGCAACATCTTTCAAGTTTAACCCTTTGTTTGTTATGATTTACCTATTTCAACCACCAGGGGTCACTCTACCTGGCAATTGTCTGGTCTGAATTCCACCTGTATGTTAGGTGCCTTTACATTAAGACTGTGACGACCTTACAGGTCATCAGCCCAAATAGGCGATTTACCTATCATGCCCAAGGTTGCTGATTTGAATCCCTGCAGTTCCTGACAGCCAGCTCCAGCTTGCTAGCACAACAATTTCTTGGGTTAAAAGAGACCCCGACCACGTAGAAAGTAGTTTAATATGTATTCCTCACTGGTGGACCAATCGACCTCCTCTCCAGTTCAAAATTCTTGAAACAGGGCCTCACAGGGCCTATTGGGTCACCTCATGTGATGGTACATGACCCCGCGGTAGTGGTATGGCTATTGTGTGTGTTCCAGTACAAATGCTAGCACTGCATGTTTAGCCTTTGTACCACAAGTGTTCAAAATACAATACATTTTCAAAAGGTTTCAAAGTTTCTTCTACATATGCACTAATATTTCCACCACGTCACATAGCATCCTCATTTAAATGGTCTATGCCTGAGAAATTAGACAATTAATGTCTGTCAAATAAAATAAGCAATAAAACTGTAGTTTTGCTCGGTGTGTTCAATGAAGATAACAGTGGACCAATTTTGGTTCAAAATGCTAAATTCCTAGTAATCAGTAGAAACATTTCATCTACATGGTGCTAAATGTATCTATAATGAATATAGACTGTTGAATTACAAAAATTTAGCATATTTTATATATCTTCGCAGGATTTTATCTATATATGAGATATCCTCAGTCCTCGTACGTCCTAAAAATGATTGCTTTCTTACTCTTGTTTATTTATTATTTGTATAGGAAAGAAGAGTGCTTTTTGTGTATTTGCTTGTGTCATGAAAAATGTATATTGTATCCAGATGAGTGCAAGTATATCAAGCTGGAGTTTTGTTTTATATTATAATACTTTGCAAATAGTTGAACGTTTATGTGCACACCAGGATTGGTAATTGAATTATATTGACATAATGTTATTGTTTATTTAGATAAAATGATAATTTTGGAGTTAATCATATTATTCGGTGGGTTCCCATTATGATATGTAGACTGGTGAACAACTGCATGTCATATAACATATTACTCAAGCTAAAAGCTAAACAGAAAACTTGTCTTTTTAAAGTGGAACTCCACCATTTTTTTTCTTTTTAAAAACTGTAATAGTCTTTGCACAGCAGGCAACTGTATTCAGGCAACTGTATGTTTGTATGTGTTCTAGCTCTGTTACCATAGCCCAATACACTAGACAAATAATGGTAAACAATGGAAATGCATAGTCTTAATCATCCATCCGGACACTCTGACTAATGAAAGTCTATAGAGAGAAGGGACTTAGCATTAGCATTTCCATAAAGAATCAGCTCAGTGAGCGGGGAAAGTCACCCCAAATATTACATGCCTGGCAATGGAGGCCTCAAGGTATACGGGAAAGGGAAGTTTATTAGAAAAAAGTCAGATAAAAACATTTCAGGGATTTATTTCCCTGTATTTGCCTGTAGCTGCCCCCTCCGCAGTGCCATTCGTACTATGAAGAGCTCATTGTCTGTGCCTTGTAATGCAGTCTGTGGAGACTGTGAAGGCTCGGCACAACCTCCATGGTGTAAGTGAGGTGGTTGGGAAGATCCGAGATCTGACTAGCAATGTGATGGTCCTTTACTCTTTAGCCTAGGAAGAGAGCTGGGCAGTTAACATAGATCCAATAGCCAATGTGTCAATATGTTGACAAATATAACATTGTATACTAAATATGCATTGATTTTCTTTTTTTTTTTGTTCACGCAAAGAAGACCTCCTACATTGCTAAGATGTATCAGAGTGTTTTTTGGCAAAATGATTTGTCTTGTAACACTCTCATGAGAGAACAGAAGTTTATTGTGTACTACAGGCAGTGGATTATGGTTAGGATGTCCTTAATGACCATGGAGTGGTCATGGCCAGCTGAGCTGGCTTGTTGAATGGTTGGGTCTGGGAATCACGCTCTTCTTTATTTGTTACAAACCACCTGTTTTTGGAGTTTCCAGCTGCAATATCTGGATTGTTCTTCTTCCTGTGCTATTTCCCTCCTTCCTCTATCTTTTGCAAACACAAGAATTCAAATTTAAGGTTTTTTAAATTTATTTGAAGGTTGCATTTAACTACTGTTACCTCCTGTGTTGAGAGAAATATATCCTTTTTTATGGCACCATTTAGCACAACAAGCTGTTTTAATGTTAAAAAGTTTGTAAGGGATATATTGTATTCCCTTACCAATATGTTTCCAGGTTTCCATACAATTTCTATAAAAAGTATTACAGCAATACCTACAATGTGAAAAAGTATCCTGGTCCTACGTGAAGTAGGCTAATAGGCCTCAAAAAGCAGCACATGATGCGGTGATCCAAAAAAAAATCCAAGAAGATGAGAAACAAAGTCATTGACATCATTCAGCCTGGAAAGGGTTACAAAGCCAGTTATAAGGCTCTGGGACTCCAGTAAACCGGGGTGAGAGCCATTATCTACAAATGGAGAAAACTTGGTACAATGATAAACATTCCCAGGACTGGTCGGCCTACCAAAATTCCTCATCAACGACACAGCCAGGAGGTCAAAAAAGAACCCAAACTAAAATGTAAAGAATGGAAGGCCTCAAGGTCAGTGTTCACGATTGAACAATAATAAAGAGCAGAAGGGCTATCCATGGGAGAGCTGCAAGGTGAAAGCCACCGTTGGCCAAAAAGAACACAAAAGCTCATTTTAAATTTGTCAAAAACCATCTTTGTGAAAAACGCTGAAGGAAAATGTCCGGAGAATGTCTTAAAGCTCAAGCGCAGTTGGGTTAAGCAGCAGCCCACAAGCAAGTCCGCCCGTGAATGACTCGAAAGAAACAAAATGAAGGTATTGGAGTGGCCATTTTAAATCCGATACAGACGCTGCGGCATGACCTTAAAAAGGTCATTCATGCTCAAAGGCCCTCCAGTGTGGCTAAATGTAAAAAATCTGCCAAGAAGAAATGGCCCAAATTCCTCCACAGCGATGTAAAAGACGGATTAGCAGATATCACAAATGTTTGATTGGAGTTGTTGGCGCCAAGGTTGGCATAGCCAGTTATTAGGTTCAGGGGGGCAATTGCTATTTCACATGATATGAGTAATATAGATTTTGATTAACTCTTTACCTTCAGTAAATGAAATGATCACTTAAAAGCTGAACTTTATGTTTTCTTACGTTGTCTTATAGGCTGCATAAGTCTGGCCACATGCTACATGAGTAAAAAAACATGGCGTGCAGCTGTACATATCCAGCCATAAGCGGCACTTATGTCATAAGGCAGCCTCTGGCCTTAAAGTGCCAGGGCTGCCTCGTCATTGCCAGTCTGGCCCTCTTTTTTGTGTCTTCTGTGTAAATGATTCTTACTTTCTTTTATCACATGAGGATCTTTGATGGAACAATACAATACATTAGCATATAAGAAATCACTTTCCTGTATGTTAATTTATAGATCCCTGTCTGACCCTTGTGGAAAAACTAAAGGAAATTATATATACAGTCTAGCATACAGATCCAAAGTCTTCTCATAGCACGCCTTGTTGCTAAGTGACAATGCTACAAGTTTCATAACAAAGACAAGATTTTTCCTATATTACTGTAAATATGAAATACATTGGAAAGATTTGTTATGACTAAGAATACTAATGAAGAATATCCTTATCGTCTTCCCCTGATATTTTAATATAACTGGCAGGCCAAGACTGAGACCATTGGCTGACAGTATGATAGATATTTCCCTCTGTGTCCTATAACTTATTGTTAGGAAATATGTCCATATAAGACATCGTTGTCTATGGCAACTGGTTAAAGCCTAATGGTGCCTACTAGAGAAGGATGACGGACATTTTGCAGAATCTCCCACTGAAACGCTGACTCCTGCTTACTGATATTACAATAGCTTTATTTTTACTACATGAAATACTGCCGGTTGCGAAGTCACATCCTGTAAATGTCATGGAGCACATGATGGAACTAGCTGAAGAAAAACTGGGCAGAAACAAAGATTTTTCTATGACAGATTACTTGGGCAGCATTTCCCGCCATTTTTAGAATATGAGCAAAGGTTTTTACCAACGTTTATGGCTAGTTTAGGCCTGATTCTCATGGCTGCCTGATGTCATATGCGATCACTGGTTTACTGCCGCCCAATTATCTGTGTAAATAAACAATTGTCAACTTCATCTATTTTCCTTTGGTCAAAGATCTGTTTTTTTAAGCTCAAAGTTTTGTTCTAGTATCAAAACTTTTCACCTACAATTGCCCTCTAGAAACTGTTTTGTTATTACACACACATATAACCAACATTTGTTCACCCCTCCATAATTCCTTCCGGTCTCTGTGGGTTTATGAGACCTGAATCAATGGGGTCCCATAAAAAAAGAGAGCAGATCTGTCTGTCCATCTCCAAGTTTATTTGTCTGCTTCTCCAACAACCAACTGTATAGTATCTATAGAAGGGTAGCCCAAAGTGTGATTCTGATTTACTGTAATCTGGGCACATAGCATCCAGGAGACAATATGACTGAACAAAAGAACACTTAGGCACTTGACTTCAGGAAAATTGGAAAAGGTACCAGGTAGAAAGTATGTCCTCAACTTGAAGGTAATAGAAAGGAACTCTAACTGTACCCCGAATTGGATAATTTATTCTCAGCCAAGTGGCTTGTTTAGATTATATGTGGTCAATGATCATCAATACTGACAATACTATCCCGTGTAATAGTTCTTGACACCTACCTGGCTTTATTGGCACAATGGCAGTATCATATGAATGGTCTATGCACAAAAGAAAAACCTCTAGAGCAGACAATGTCTACCCATCACACCCTCGTAATGTGCTACAGAGAGAAACAATATACACCCCTATGGTAAGGGCTGTAGTTGTGTTACACCATTTTAATCATATTCCTGGACAGCGGTACATATATTGCAGGAGACTTTTGAAAACTATTGCAAATCTTTATCTCCACCTCTCCATAGACATGTTATTATAATCTTGTTTTAGTTACTGATTTTGGGGGAAAACCTGAACATAATGGATAACGTCTTCAATATGTGAAATAATGGTATTATTCTTTATTAAACTGGTCATACGTTTGACATTTGGTAGCTGTGTATCCACAGAAAACATGACCCAGATTAATGTGATGCGTCCTCCAGGGTATCTTGGGAAGATAGTGGTTCTACATATTCTAATGTTCATATTTTTTTTCTTAAAAAAAATAGATTACTAGCATAATCCCATTAGAAAGAACGAAATGATTTTTGTTAAGTTCATTCAACTTTGTGTGTCCAGTGGGGGATCCTATTCATAATGGAATACGGGAGATTTCCAAACGACTGATTGAATTATATACCCCTGTGGTTTATTCCTCCCAGAGCTGGACCTCTGCCAGGCCATGTGGTTGCTGCATGCGAAAGTCAAAGCTTAGTGATTAAGTGCATTTCCTGCATTCAATTTCACTTTCCCCTTATACTTTGAAGAATCAAACATTAAGTTTTCAGTGCCGTGTTGTTTCCAGTAACTAAAGCAAAGCTTGTAATTGAAAGCTGATTAAATGGTGAAACATCATTTATGCAAAAGGAAAGCATCACTGAAACCAAATAAATAAATATGTTTGAAAGCCAAAAAACTAACAAATAGCATGTGTTTACTACCGTATAGAAATATACCATAAATCTTCACTCGGCACTGTGGTTTGCCCATATACTGGAAATGACATCAATCAGAAGTATAGTTGCCAACACTCTGTCGCAGTCCTTCAGGATAGAATATGGTGGTAATATCATACTGCAACATTAGTTGAAGCTCCGCTCCAGATTGTGGGGTGGTACCAGCCACATGACACCTAGTCCCTGGTCCCATCCACCCATGCAATACCTCATGGAAACCTAATCTGCCTATATTCAATGATGAGGACTTTGGATTGTTGGGATATTGGTTTTGTAACACTCAATGGAGTTAACCGGACCTTAGGTGTGGAGGAAAGTCCAAACTCAGGAGCAGGATGGTCAGAAACTAACTGCAGACAAAGTAGGCAGAGAGAAGGACAAAACAGGCCAGGTCAGGAACCAAGGGCATGCTGGACAGGAACCAAGCCAAATCAGTGGACATGAACCAACCCAAATCAACAGACAGAAGTTGTGAAGTCATAGGTTGTAGCTGGTCAGCAACGGAATACACACTGGACAAGAATCAACCCAAAACAGCAGGCAGGAGTTGTGGTTACAGGAGTCTGGAATCAGAAAAGAGACAACAGCAGAGGGTCAAGGACTGATCCTTGGGGACACCAACAGAAAGTTAAAGAGGTGAAGTTGTCTGGTTAGGGAAGCTGACAGAGAAGGAATGGTTAGACAGATATGAGGAAATACAGGAGAGAGAGAGTTGTATCTTTCATAGCTATAGAAGAAAGTGATTAAAGAAGAAGCTGTAATGGACAGTATCAAAAGCAGCATAGAGATTTAGGAGTATTAGAAGGGAGAAGTCACCTTTGGCTTTTTCACGGAGCAAGTCACTGGATACTTTTTTTTAGAGCCGTTTTGGTAGAGGATGAAGTAGTGAACTGACTTATAATGGATTGCAAGCTTTTCAAAACTATCTAAGGCTCTCCTTCAGGCATATTATATTGTATTATGAAGTAAATGGTGACTTCCACCTCCTTTTAATTGGCAGTATAGTTAGGTAGTGAGTAGGGTTCATAGGGTTGTGTGTTTAGTATATAGGTGTCCAGTAAAGCAGTGAGTTAGAAAACATACCTGAAGGTTTTCACGGGTGTCCAGTTCCTGTTGCCTTGACGTACGCAGCCTACAGTATCTTCTTTCTTCACAGAGCTTGAGACTAAAAAGGATACTTACATAATGCTTTATTAAAAATATTGGGCTGGGTGGGCAATATTGTTATTATGGGGGCACTATTTTAGCTGTTTGTCTAGGTCATATTGATATCTTAGAAGATAAAACATTAGCACGTTGCCAGGCAATATTAATAGAATTTTTGGATATAAGAATTCTTAGTGGTTCTAAGGAAATTGTGATTAGAATTGCAAAATAGGGGTGCAGACCTCAATTTGCACCTTGACACCCATTACTCCCAAGGCTATTGGTCAACTCTCTACACTTCATATGTTTAAAGGTGATTGGGCGATAATGATAATCGGAGGCACAAAGATGAAGATTGAGATAGCACAATTCTAGTCCCATATGATTGTATATAGACCATGCCGTATCATCAGGTGCATTGGGTAAAATAACCATAACACTACTTGCCTGTATCTTGCAGTATCTGTCAATGAGCTATAGTTCAGAGCACAAGGATTTATGAACAACATATGGAAATATGAAAAAAAGTAAATTCTAAACATTTAGTGCATGTTTGTTAATGTGTGCCATATGTTTATACACCCCATTTGGATAATACATCCTTGACTCATGCAGAGAGTTTATTTCATGGAAACATTTATTATAAGTATTCTTATACATGAAAGTGTCTAGGATACACGTATGTTTTTTTAAGTATCAGTCAATCCCTATGGTAAGCACAAATAAAAACAAAATAGAACTTAGAACTGACTTTAGATGTAGATAGCATATAGTTACATTGTACATAAGGTTGAAAAAAGAACTAAGTTCATCAAGTTCAACCCTTTTACCTAACCTTCCTATTCTTGATCCAAAAGAAGGCAAAAAAAAAACCTAATTAAGTTACTTCGGATTCTGCCATCAGGGGAAAAAATCCTTCTTGACTCCAAAAGGTAATCAGATGTCTACTTGGATCAAGAAGCTCTAAAATGTTCTATTTATATCCCTGTATGTCATGCCTAATAAAAAATATCCAGACCCCTCTTGTAGGCATCTAATGTACTTGACAACACCACCTCCTTGGCAGTGAATTCCATACCTTTATTGTCCTTACTGTAAAGAAACTTTTGCCATCTATGAAACCTACGCTCTTCCAGTCTCAGAGGGCGACCGCTTGTTCTTTGTACATTTCTGTTAATGAACAGGTCACTGGAGAGCTCTGAAGGAGATTGTAAAGGAGACACCTGCAAATTCTTCCATAGTCTTATTTCTCTTTTCACCTTTTTTGACCAAAGTCGAGTTCTCAAAGCATCATATACACAAAGCACTTACGTCTTATGCAAAATCAACCCCGATTGCAATAATGCTGCCTTGACCTAGATGGACACCCCAGCTATCATAGGCACTTGATTGCTGTTTCCCATTTGAACTAGCTAAACACGGTACAAATGATGGGTTTACAAAAATATTTAACAAAGATATTCCAGTTGACCCGAACTTTTTACTATCTACACGTTTCACCTGTGTTACCTGTGTTACCTGGAGGTAACCTGTGTTACCTGGAGCCAACTCAGCGACTAGCGGTCCTTGCGTCTTACAAACTAAAGAAGGAGAAGGGTCAAGAAAGAGAAGGATTAAAAACAATTTTTGCGCCCTACTAATATTTTTATTTTCTTATAATTCTCAACAGAGTTCTCCAGAGACCAAAAACGTCCTGATGACTTTGCTGGTTTACTGCCGAAAGTTGCATCTAATGGGCCCCTTATGGTTAACAATCGAAAATCAGAAGACAGCTGAGTATCTTAATTGAAACAACATCCAGTTTGTTCAGCTACAGATTTTTCTTAAAAAGACAAACCACAATTGTACAAATCACATAGACTACATATATTATATACCTTAGTGGTATTTCGTTTTTTGTTTAAAAGAGGTTCCCAAGTCAGCTATTTTTACAAAGAAGCCGATGACACAAACACAAATACATAACGACAAAGAAAACAAATGTGCTGTGAATCTATTTAATTTGCCACTTTCATAAAGTTGGATTATCATGTGACGATCGATGTTTGTTTGTGGATTACGACCCCCGCAATGACTATTGTCATCATACGCTGGCAATTAAACCTATTTACAAAGCAAATGTTCCAAGAACTGTAGTTTCTAATTACAGAAAGCTGTATTAATGATTTACGGATTAAATCAAAATGGCAGATGTGAGTTTCTTTTAATGGTAAAAATATTTTCCAATACTAACAAATCATATAAGTGGTAAATACGAAAGTGTCTTCAGAATGATCAAAATGACAAACATGGTGAGATTGATTATCTGTGATTAATGAACAATTTCAAGAGCTACTACGATAATATATTGAGAAAAAAAGTGGCATTAATGATATATATATTTTTTTAAATATACTCTTTTGTTGGTGTACATTCTATTTTGAATAGAGAAAATAAAGCCATACATGGATCACCAGTTTAAGTTATACTCAAATAAAACAAATAGAAACCAGAAAAAACTGCAAGGAAGGGAAAAAAAAAACAAATCAGAGTTACTGTTTTGCAATATACCGTGTTGGCCCGAATATAGGCCGCATTCTTTCCCCCCACTTTAAGTCTTTACTTATGTTTATTGCTGTGTTAAATCACACATTTCCCAGTGTGAAGATCGTTAAGTAAGTAATAGCCTATTGTCCATTTTTAATTATGGTAGACAAGAATAAACAGTGTATTATAGAAATCTGATCATACTTGATCATAACAGACATCTTCAAAACATTACAGGTGAGGTCTCACGAAAAAAAATATTTAATCTCATTTTTCCCCAATAAACTCCCTTTATCTGCAGACCTGGAGGCCGCCATTGCTGTCAGTCATGTGATATTTTGGTTGACTTTCCCTGCTCAACCACCACACTGAGCTGATGCTTTATGGTAATGCTAATGATGTCTGTTCCTAAGAAAATTTTTATTTGTCAAAATATCAGACCCGACTCTCAAGCCTGAGCCCTTCTATTGTTTAAACTGATGCTAGTAATAAAAATAATTGGGTGGCAATTAACATTTTATATTTCTTTTTTTCGCATTTGCTTCTACTTTAGGCAGGAATTCACAAAATCATAGGCAAAAAAAGCTAATCAAAACTAATGTTAATGTAAGTTTTACTTGTAAGCCTCTAGTATCATTTGAAATGTAATTACATCAACTTTAAATCTTTACCAAATTTTAAGCTAAGCTGCAACATCTGATGTAAGAGTAAACATAGACTCGACGTTGTGGTGTGCGGCATAACCTAATTAGTACTGAGGTAAAGCGAATAGATCAAAATACGATAAAATTGCACATATAAAATGCATTGGAGTCATAACAAAGCCTTATAGTGGGATTATTGATGGAAGAATAATATATATATAAAAAAAACTGGCCCAGACGCAAAGGAAACATATAATTTCAATAAAATAAAGCTATTATGTTTTCAAAGAAATGGCTGTAGGGCCAAACTCACTTGGCTGAATTACCCGTAATGTTGTTTACTCTGTCTAGAATGAAAAGATTGTACAAAAACATGTTATGACACTCTGTGTAAAAAGTATGGAGGAAACCTTAATTAAGGTGCCATGTGCTACATAAATTCAATGGAAAATAAATTGTAAAAAAAAGGAATACTAAAAAAATTCATCATTAAGTAATTTCCTTGATTGGGGAGATGAAGTTGGACACATTTAATTTATTTTAATGCTGCATACATTTATTAGGGGTTATGTATAAGGAGCGATTCATCTGTAATTTTGTTGAGAAGACCAAATTTTGCCCCAGAATCACTTTTATGCAAAGTTCCCTTTGTGTTTGTGTTGATATAGTGTATCTGTTACTGTTCACACTAAATTAATTCCCATGTCGTTGCTTGAGAAACAGTTTTTCATTTCGCAGTATAAAAACAGGTTTCAGGATTCATTATGCCAGATTCTTCAACCTTGTCCTGGAGCGTTCCTTGGGCGTTCTTTGCTTACATCCATATGGTGTTAGCATACAGGTATAAACATTTACTGGGCTAGTGTGTGAGATGAACATGCATGTTCACCCATAATGAACTAGAGCAACATGAATTACGGAGTGTGCACACATGAAGGAATGAACTAGGGATGAAAACTGGTCCTGGCACTTTAAGGCCAGCAGCTGATAAATGACACGGTCTTACACTACACACTTACACTTTTTCAGCGTGTGACCATGTGTGTCCTGGAGGGATGTCATATCCGCCATACCATTGACTAAAATGGTAACTGGAAGACTCTACTAGGCACTGGCCCACCGAACACTGGCTCCGTGTGCCCAATAGCGAGTCCGGACATGCGCACATGATTGATTGATTTTACTTGATTAAAGAATTACTTCTGGGAAGTGTTTAGTCAAACAGTACCACAAATGATGTTTCTAATGGTGCATTTAATTACAAAAAGTGTAGCATTCAGTAGGGTTGATGTAGCAGCCAATGTAAACATTGAGAACAGATATAAGTACTGGAATGAAATGGAATTTTATAGCCTTATAGCCTCCACAAATGGATTACAATTGTCTGCTGGGTCAGCTAGTCAGACTCAAAACATGATCTCGAGAATAAATAGAGTTTCCAACATCTTCCTAGAAACACAACTCAAATCCAATATGGAAAATCATCACGTGGGTCCCTTCTTTATAAAACCCCAATAGGCTAACTTGTATGTATATATTATACACAAAACATACTATTTTTTATGGATGCTGTATAAATATTTTACTGTGTAACTGAGGCTAAAACGGGGGCCTACAGGATGATTTGGCTTGGCATGGGACGCACAATTTTACAGAACTAGAGGAAATGATTTGCTGTATTTTCAATCTGTAACTAATACTCTTGCCTGAGTTAAGTGGCCAAAAGGTTGAAGAAAAGAATTAATATTTCGTATTTTTTATTTTCAACATATGTTTGCAGTTGTAGAAGTTTAAACAATCCCCCCTTTAATTAGCTTGGACACACTGTTGGCGAAGTGTTCTCGGTTTTTCACCCCGACTATTCGTTGATATTAATGGAAAGCATATCTTCTGTCCCCCCCCCACGCCTCCATTGATTGATTTATAGTAAAAATGCTCTACAGTAGAAAGGTTCAGTGGGATCCTGTGGGACTGCTCTATCCTGGGATAATTGAATAAGGCAAAAGGACAGGGCCATTCCAACGTTCAGTAGGATTATCTTATCTCCGCTATAACGCAAAGGCAAATTCCAAAAACACTATTTTACCCCTTAAATAAGTGGGCGATTATGGAGAGTTCAACAGTAGACTGCCAAAGTAACAATCTTACCAAATTACTTCTAAAATACTTCTTTGTCGTTATGTAACAAGATCATTAGACAGCATTTCAGCAGAGGAAACAGGTGTCAGGGTATAATGTATCTATAAAATGCATTCTCTCAAGGGTCGGTTTCCATCATGGATTAACGCGCCTATGTTCACTCTTCGAAAATTGATTTTAAACAATATTAATGTTAACCCCTTAATGACAAAGCCCGTACATGTACGGGCTCAAAATGCATTGTTTTCAATGGGTTTAGGGACCGCCCATTGTCCTTAAGGGGTTAACAAGGGTGAAGTGCTTGGTTTCCTTTGACTGACATGTTTGTATGATAGACAGGGTTGTAATCTCCCTTTTATATTCCGTGGCTGTCAGATCTCGTTGTAACAGTTACCTGCTTACAAGTCCAAGCGATGTCAAATTGACAGCCAAAATTTGGTAGAGGACTACAATTCATCTAAGGAATTATGTCAAGCCAGTAATGTAAAAGGACTGATTTTAACCCCTTGGCTGCTAAGCCCTTTCCCACCTGGGTGCTAAGCTGTTTTTCTGCATTTTGGTGCACCTTTCGTTTAAACGCGTTTAGAAGTACATTTCTTGGGAATAAACGATACAAACCATATATTGTTTTTTTCAGCACACCCAGCAGATTCCAAATATACCATTTTTATATGTGTATGTCTGATTAGGTTTGCAAAATAAAGCCAAAAATGGGAAAAAGGTGTATTTTTTCACTTCCCACTCAATAAAAACTAGATTGTAATTTTATTTTTCTAAACTCTAATATCAAAACCTGTGTTGCTAAATATTTGTAGTAGGTAACCGGTCTAAAATAAACAGACATTGAGAACAGTAGACTGTGTTTTTCTAATATTTTATTGCTAAAAGTTAAATTTACTAGACTATCACAAAAGACATCTTTAAATTTAATGTACGGGTGCCATCAATTAAACAGCTCTAGCTGCCCGGGATGTTAAAATATGCCAACAAAACTATATATTTTTAGAAACTACACCCCCAGCCGCAGCAAATGAGGTCTCACTTGTATTTGTATCACAAATCTGACTTGCACAAGAAAATAAGTGAATATCACACTAAAAATAAATTAAAAAAAATAAAATTAAAAGCGACAAGTTCATTTATGTCTTGCGCACTCCAGGTTTGTCCTAGAAATACATGCAGCCCCTCATTTGATGCGCCAAGGGGTGTAGTTTCTGAAAAGATATACTTTATGTACCATAATTTAACTTCCCAGCTGTCTAGAGCTGTCTAAATGCAGCCATCACCCCTAAATGTTTTAAGACAATTTTTTAACAAGATTCTCCAATCTGCCATATCTGAAGATAAAGTGGTCTAGACATCTGGGAAGTTAAATTAGGGTACATAAAGTACACATTTCAAGAAACTACACCCCTTGGAGCTTCAAATGAGGGGTTACATGTATTTCTAGGACAAAAGTTGAGTGCACAAATAATGACGGAATAGGTCGCTTTGGCTAGAAAATATGTTTTTTCTAACCATAGCGACATGTTCATTTGTGTCTTGTGCACTCCAAGTTTGTCCTAGAAACACATGCAGCCCCTCATTTGATGCGCCAAGGGGTGTAGTTTCTGCAAATGTGTACTTTTTGTGCCATAATTTAACTTCTTGCGTGAGCAGTAATGCCACATTAAGGCTTCAACCCTAATTACTGACCATTCACACACCTTTCATATCTCCATTCACTCGCAGAAGCACACACCATACTATCCGTACATTCACTCACAGAAGCACACACCATTCTTTCCCCTTACAATCCCAAAGAAATGATCGTAAAGGGAGAGAAAAAAATCACTTTTACAGCAAAAATAAGTTTTGCTGCTCCAGCGATGAGATGGTTACTCACGTACCTTACAGGCTAAGCGGCTGATTTTACTAATATTTACAGGTCATCAGGATTTCAAAAATTTCTTCCCTTTACCATTGGCTAAATTTAACCCCATGATCAAAGGGATCATGGGGTTAAAATTTTGTATCGGCCATTTTTATAAAGGGAATCTGACTTTTCATAGCTATATGATCACTGTGGTAACATTGGCTACCACAGTGATCATTTAGCTAGAATACTTAAACTTTTTTTTTTAAAGTTAAGCTAGTTAATGTTTAAATAATTTAATTTGGGGGTCTCTGGGCAATTTTGATCTTTATTCATCTGCCTTTAGAGACCCCCAAATCATTTTTTTAACTTTTTTTTACATTTTAATTTTTTTAACTTAAAAGTTTTTATTATTTTTTCACAAGCATTATACCGTTGGAAAGGTGAGGCGATTACCTTTCCAACGGTATATGTTGGGGGTCTGTAGCTGCTTAGATGCCTGAGATACAGGCATCTAAGCAGCATGCCCCCATGCCGCTTTAACTGACAATTGTCAGTTGTAAATAAAGTTGCGCGGTGACATCATCGCGTCATTACGCGCGACGTCACCGGCCGGATCGGGTGGTCCCAGCGATGCCCTTCAACATGGGGGGCAGATCGCCGGGATAGGTGGTGATGGGGGTCCACAGACCCCCATCAAGGTAAGATAGTGCTAGCGACGGCATGGTGCCGTCGTTAGCACCTGACTGGGACTGCTAGCGACGGCACCATGCCGTCGTTAGCAGTCAAGAGGTTAATAGCGGTAAAAATCCAAATAACCCATCTTGTCTTTATTCCTCAGATTCACCCTAATTGTCATTCTAGTAAAGATCTGGCCATGTAGTTTGGGAATGTTTTTAAGTATAAACATTAGCTTTCATAAAATATATTTGGAGGGTTTCAAAATCTACACCAACAAACACTAGGTCCCATGTAGCCAACCAGAAGATGTAGGGGTGATGAGATCTACTGGCAACTAAAATACTTGGTTTAGTAGAGAAAAAGGAGAGGGGAGATAAAGGCAAGGAAGACAACAGAGAACCGAGAGGGGGTAAGGGAAAGGAGAGGATAGAGAAAAGAGAGGATGGGATAGGAGATAGAAATGAGAGGATAGGGGGTGAAGAGAGAAGGGATAGGTGAGAGGTAGCAAAGACAAAAGAGGAAAGAGAAAACACAGGACAGAAAATATAAAGAGAAGAAAGAGAAGGGAGAGAGAGAATAAAGAAAGAAAGTAGAAGAAAGGAAATAAATAAAGACACATTTCAACTTGCAGATATTGATTACTGCATGTGATTCTGCCATGTGAACATGCATTACACATCAACTCTCCTCTACACATACTCTGATTGTTTTCCTTCTGGGCCCTGCTAAGTGCGGCAACGAGAAGCTTTCAATTTTCCAAAAGCTGCCAGTAGTCCCTCAATTGAAGAATTAGGACTAACATGGCCAACAGCCCAGTATTTTCCAGGACATATTTTCCAGGACCCAAAGCAAGGACTTGCCTTTTAACTCCAGGTGAAACCTACTTGGTGGCACATAGAGATCTATGGAATACACACTCACCAATTCAATCTCTTTCGATTTTAAAGCTGGAATAAACCTTTTACTTGCTATGATAATATGAAACTGGGAAATATGACACTGGATGCCACTGCAGATGTAATTTTTTTGCTTATCACATTTACCAACAGGGAGACGCATTTTAATTCACCAAGACCCCTTTCTAAAGCATAGAAACACACCAAGCAAATACATGGACAACATTTAATAACTATATAAACTGTGTGCTCATCACAACTGGATTAGGTTGGACATTTGGGACAGTGCAGATTGAACACAATGTCTCCTAAATGTTTTCTGCTGGTATTTCACTGGGCTATGTGGCGGGATTTGCTGAATGATCCTAGCTCTCCCTTCTCTAATTCTGATCATGTTAACTTGGAACTACTAAGATTATAAATTCATAAGAGCAGGACAAATGTTCTGTGCCATCAGGTGTTATATTTAAGGTTTGCATACTTTGTACACATACTGAGAATTGTGCACAAAGGACTGCTTAAGGATTGACAATACCGACTCCTGATGGCTGGGCATAAAACAAGTTGTCATGACTGTCCAGGGAAACTCAATACTGCTGTCAGTAATACGTTTGTATTTTGTCCCCCCTTACAATGTTGCATTATTCCCTAATTATTTATAGTTACTTTATATGAATTTCCCAGGTCAACATCATTCCTAGCATTATTCATTTATTATTACTTTTTATTATTATATTATTATTATTAATTAGCCTGCAGGATTGTGCATTTATTATATCAGATCTTATCCTGGGTTGGTGGCCCTGAATTATTTTCGCAAGATGACTGGGTGGTCATACAGCTACATAACTACAGCTTTAAATTTAGACCATTAAACTACTGCCAGAAGGCCAACCGCTCGACCAACGAAGCCTTGTTAGTAATTACCAATTAAACTTGTTCATTCTGTGACGAGATTAATACGCAGCCTTAGCCCATCAATTCGAAGAAGAATCATATGAGATGGTAATATGGGATGTTAATATTGTAGAACACAAACGGTTAATGCCATTAGTGATGAAACGCCTGCTCTGCCACACATCACCTCTAGGGGTCTCTGTTCTACCACCAGATTTCTTGGGATCGGCTTACTTATTGAAACAAGGTGGTCAGATGAAGAAGCTAGTTTGACACTGGAGACCACTAATGCGCATATTTTCAACTTTTCTGCTGTGAATGTTTTATACATTAAGTGTTAGCACACCCTTCTACTCCCGCTACACGCATTCTGCACACACGGGTTGATATTTCAATTGACAAAAAAAAATACACCAAGTTTGGAATTAGTATTAAGTTTGGCAACAGTGTACCTGATTTATACATGGGAGTCTGAAATTAAAGTAATTACCATCATACTATGAACCTATGAAAATATCATGCTCCTTTCATACCTCTTCTGAAATATATAAAGATTAAAGAATATTTTATTTTCCAGTGGAACTCCGACTTAGTGAGAAATTAAGAGGTTTTTATTTACATTAATTAAAGTTAAGTTTTCGTTATTAGCAGACATATATAAAAATGAGAAGTCAAGTGAAGCAATCCATGCTAGTTTTCCTAATTTTTGCGATCCCTTTTATAGTGAACATTAGGATTTTATTGTCAGTTCAAGTAAGAATTGGTAACATACTTTTGGGACTGCATTGTAGTGGATTGTGCACTTTTTCTGTAGATACTACTAACAACCATGGAGTTCCTCTGTCCAGCTGGTATTTAAATATCTGAGGCTCCAAATAAATCCTATGACATGACAGCAAGATGGCAGCCCCCATGTACAGCAGAAAAGAATACAGGGAAAAGTTTTATAAATTTAAGTGAATACAAAAGAATCCCCCGAGAACACTCCCTCAATTGCTTTTTGGAGGAGTTAGGAAGGATGTGTTAGGAAGTTAGGAAGGACAGTGGTGTATTCTGGCTAGGGCGGCAGGACTTCAGCCCCTCTGCCTTACCAAATTGTGTCTTATTTGCAAACACACCGATGTGGCTTTAATGCCCACTGCAAGGTCTAGGACAGAACCCTTGACATAATCCTCAAAGTTATCAACATGCTTTCAAATAATCTCAACAAAGATGTCACAGTTGTTGACACTATGCTAGAAATGAGAGATTCATTGATGATAAAAAGCAATGGCATCTGGACATTAAGCAGTTGTATCACTCTGTGTGTTGGGTAATCACGCTTGCCGCAAGCTTTTCATAGTAATAATTTGCAAAGCTGCAAATTATTACATAATGGGCATGTTGTTGAAAGGTATTATGTGCCATTTTTTTTTAAACAAAATTGGATGTAATTGCTTTATTTCTATGAAACGTTTAAGACTCAGCATCTTTATTTTTTCTCTTTAGGGTATGTGTGGTGTGATGCCAGAGTTCTGTTTTTTATTGTTCATTTCCAGGCCTAAATATGGCCATACACTAGGATAAACCATAACTTTATGAGTAGCATTTTCAGATAAAAAAAGAGAAAGTAAACAACTTACAAACACCAGACTCCTTTGGTCTAAGTATGTTGCTCGCTTCCCTCAAGAACGGGCAGCAGGTGCACAGAAATGCCTTCAGGTCGGATTCGGACCCTCCAAAGCTATACACAAACCCAAAGGGTCAGCAACACTGCATATCCACAAATCACCCACTGAATCAACACCAGTAGGTGAGTATAAAATGATTCTTTATTCAGACTTTGATAAATAGCAGGAGAAAAACTTAACTCATTTTACGCATACAGTCATGTGAAAAATAAATTACACCCTCTTTGAATTGTTGTTTACTTAGTTTTTCACACATGGCTTCTGCATTTTGGCTTTATTTTTGTTGAATAAATCATGGCACTGCATAATACGTCATGTGTTGTTGTTCATCTGAGGTTATATTTACCTAATGTTTAGACCTGCTAAGAAACAGATGATTGTTAATATGTCCTGATAGGTAAAACCAAAGAATTAATGTACTTTATTTTTCACATGACTGTAATTGTTTAATCATAAGCTAATTAAACACGTATAACTATCCCCAGGCATGAATTAGTTAAAATAAAATGTGTAACAACATTTAAAAAGTACCCAGGTATTGGATGTTTCCGGGTCATGGATTGCATTGGTTATCTATCAAACTTTGAAGCGTGCTTGAGAATTGGACATATTAAATGTGAAATTATAGAAAAACATTATTTGGAAAAATGAACATTAAAATGAGAGAGTTAAAACACAAAATTCAGTACAGAAATTAATAAAAACCTTAACTATAAGTTTTAAGGAATGAAAGGGAATTAACAACACGGATAAAAATGCAAGTTTGCAGAAGTTAATAAAAGTTCAACTCATAAATTCACTAAAGCAAACTCGCATTTTCCCTCAAAACCAATCACTATGAACTCTCATACTCTGCAGGAGATGTGTCACAAGGAGCACCCTAAAACAACAATTCATATGTAAATATTTTTATGTGTGTTGTTCAAATGTAGGAGGGGGTCAATATCATTGAGAAAAGGTGCAGCTCCCCACTTCTCCACGTCCCAATGTTTAGTGCCACTGATTGGCTGCTTGTAGTGTGAGTGTCTGGTTATGGTAGTGTGTGATCTGGCTCTGGATCCACCCCTGAGCCCATGGGTGATACAGCTTGAAACCCCACCATAGACTGGAAATGGAGGTCTGTACACCCCCTGGTATCTCCACAAACTCTACCTCCTTTGTGGCCTGTGCACCACCTGCTGATGCAGAGCGCCCGGATATGACATCATATTCTGGTGGCCAGCAGTAGCAAGCAAACAGAAGGCAAACGAGAAATCGTTTGTGGGGAGGTCTCTGACGGTGCTGCCGACACCTTGATCTAACCGTGCTTGCTGTGAGTGGAAGCTTGTCGCATCATATGTGATGATGTATCTGCTTGAATCATAACATTCTGAACTTGTTGTCGCTCTAAAACTCTTCATATTAAGTGTTTATCATCCATCACAGATGTTATTAAGTAAATGGTGGCAAATGGATAATTCGAATAAAGGCCCTTTTGAAAAAAAAACATGATTAGTCAGTATGTAATAAAGTTCTTATTTAAGTCACTGGTAGTCAGTCGGGGATCTGTGATCTCAATATACCAGTAAGAATGTACTAATTGGGATGCTCGCTCATCATTAAAAAAAGGCTGAAATATTTTATATATCACCCCATTCACCCAGAGACCCCGAGTCTGGTATAAAAACCCTTCTGGCAAACCCTGAGCGCTCCCAGGTTTGTGCCACTGCAACAGAAAATGATGTCCACTAAAAACAAAATGGTTTGTGAATATTTTTGGCAGTTCTGACATTTTGATTCACACAATACACGGTTATAATTTTACGTCCAAGACATTAATAGACTTTATATGTGTGTCTGGCAACTGCGTATTTCCTATGGTGTTGAAGGCAGAGTATAAAGCTTCTTAAAAAATGTTTGCATTCTGAGTGCTGTTAAATCCATCTAAATTTTGGCTTCTGCATTGGTTGTGTAACTTGCCGATTTTAACCTGTTGATTTCCAGAATTGCTCAAATGCATGCCTATGAGAACTATAAAATAAACTAAAAGATCCATTCATATCAGGCTTCGTTACATCATCATATCACCTTTTTGTTATTGCGGTTTTTGGACATTAATAATTACCTGGTATTCCCTTTCCTTTAAAGCACTGTTTAATGGTCATGCTCTATAAAAATTATCTGACTCTGCCATGTTTAACAGTTTTATGTAAAGCAAGATGATGTAGATGAATGAATACTGTGAAAAATGGATCACAGATCTTTTATGCTGTTGGTACATCTCATTAAAAATTGTTTGCGTTGTATTTCTATAAGAAAACTGTATTATAAACATTACCCCATTTATATCATATAGTTCTATGTAAAAACGAGTCTCGGTTCAGGACACATAATCATTCCCTGTAACGAGATGTAAGTGTGAAGGCCCTCGGTATAAACCATCCTTCCTCGTAAAGCAGACATTTTGGAATTATGATAATAAAGGATAATCTTTTTTTTTTTTAAACAGAGAGTTTTGATTCTTAGGAAGAGCATCTTTCAGACATATGCTTTTACTTTGGTCAAGATGGAAGCAGTTTTAACTGTGACTGAAATGCTGATATGCAGCCAACAAGCAGGGGGTAAGTCAGTTTAAGTGCTTGACGTAAACCCGCAGTGGAGGTGCTCGCTACTTAATGGAAACAGAGCATCAAAGGGGCAGAGCATGAAATATAATACTCCAATACGCCTCATCTGGGAAAGCAGGGCCTACCTTCTACCTGTGTGTAGAAATCAGATGATCTACGCAAGGCTTATCCTAGACCAACTGGCACCCCTCGCGTTCTTTACCATACCATATACTAACATATGCTAGAACTGTACACTGGCACCCCCTATACACGCATGCTCAAACGCTGTACACTGACATCCTCCACACACACACACACACACAGGGGCGTAACTAGAAATCACAGGGCTGCTGCGGCCCACCAACTTCCAAGAAACATGTACCATAGTGCTACATTTACCCCCAAACAGTTGTGAGTGCCACCTTTGCTCACAAAACAGCACGTCGGTGCCATCCTAGGCAGTAGGCACAATGCTGTAGGTAGCGTTGTCAGGGCATCCGCAAACCCAAATTTTTCCATCAGACATCCAGATTCTAGAGTGACTATAATGTCCAAGATTCAAAATAATTTAGTTCCTATCCAAATCAAAAGTAAGTTTTTAAAATTGCAGGAAGCTATGCTTTGGGACAGTAAATCACATGCACGATTATGCGCTTGTGTCACCACAAATTTATTAGTATAGCAAAATAGTAAGCTCATAAAAAACAGTCAAAATAAATTGTGACAGATCAGTCAAAATGACTATCCCTGAAATGTATAGATTTGATAGATATTACATCAACAGCTATACAAACACTGGCCTAAACGTGGTATAATAAAATAGAATCAGAAAATAAATTTTCTTCATTTTTTTTCCCCTAACATTTTTTTTTAAAAATAATTAAAAAATGTTAGGGTTTACATTGTATAAATTGAACTTATGAGATTTTTTACCCTTTGGATCAGAGTGCCTTTTTATACATTTATTGTGTTTTTCGGTTAAAAAAGGTGTATTAGCATTCTTTATTTTTTGATATATGAAAGGAAATATGTTCCACCTCATTATATACCTGAAATAACTAGGTAACCAAGCAACAGATCACCAACAATTATTTAAACTTCAATGAAACAATTGAAAATATATTTCTGGGGTGTATAGTCCCATAGTTGTAATGTACTTCTATGTCTGCTCCCTATGGTTCCCACCAGGATCAAACCAGTTTTTTGTCAACCTATATACTAGACTTGTGCATTCGTCTTCGGGCGAACATGAAAACGAACACGAAGAGTGCGTTTTTGTGTTCGTTCCGAAGACACGCCGAAGAGAAGACAGCGGCGGTAAAACGTAGGCGAAGACGAAGACACACACCACGAAGATCTTCGTGATCGTCTTCGTCTACCACTCTCCCCCCCTTCTAACTTACCTTGGCATCGCGGCAGTTCATGGAAGCGTAAATCCGCAGGTTCGCCGTCACGGGTTACAGGGCAGTGCGAATGAGCCTATTGGTCACCTACAGGGACCTCCTCTGGCATCAACCACTCGCACGACCTTTGTAAGTTGTAACCCCTGACAGCGAACCTATGGATTTCCCCTCCCGTTAACCCCTTCGATGCTGCGTTAAATAACGGGAGCGTAAATCCGTAGGTTAAAGGGCCGTGCAAGCGACCAATAGGCTCACTCGCACGGCCCCTTAACCCTTTAAAAAAAAGGTTAACCCCTAATGAAAGTTAAAAAGTTAACCCCAATGCTGCAACTTACCCGGCAGATCCCACTGGTCTCCCTGTTCTATCAGTTAAATGTCCGTACGAACGACTGTATTGGTCGCTCCTACGGACATTTAACTGATAGAACAGGGAGGCCAGTGGGATCTGCAGGGTAAGTTACGGCACCAGGAGTTTAACAGTCTGTACGAGCGACCCTATTGGTTGCCAGCAGGGGGCTCGTCTGCCATCAACCATTGGCAGACGAGCCCCCTGCTGACTACTATAGAGTTGCTCATACGGACATTTAAACTCCTGGCGCAGAGCTGCTGCGGTACGGTGAACCCGTATAACCCTTAACCGGCAAAAACGAAGAAAAACCGAACACGAAGAATGTCCACGAATATTCGCCCGAAGAGAAGACAGGACGCGGCGAATATTCGCGGGAATACGAAGATTTTTCCCCCCCGAAGACGAGCACGAAGACGAACACGAAGAGCCCCCTGGTGCCCAAGTCTACTATATATCACACCGTGTTTTTTAACCATCCACTATGGTAAAAAGTATCATCTTAATTAAGACTTTTCCATTAACCAAGTTTTATGGCGTGCTGTAGGAACCAACTCAAAATTTGATTGTGAGTATGGGAACAAGTACTTAAGTTACATCTATCTCCACTACCTTTTTTTACTAATCCAAGATGTGTACAGACATATTCCTGAAAAACAGAATTCTAAGTGAGTTGTTCTTTCTCTGATGTTTATTTAAATCAAAATGCCCTCTGCTAGCCTTCACACTCCATGGTGCCATTGCTGTTATCCATGAAAGTTCTAGGTTATATTAACAAGCCTTTGAGCAGATGTTTCAGCCTTTCCCTAGCGGTAACATCACTAAAGAACAACTACTGGCCTTTAAGCAAACTAAGTCAGCCTCGGATAAATAAGCTCCGTTTCCCATGTAAAGTTTATGTGAAAGACCCATGAAATACACATTTTTCTTATTTTCTCATATGACGCTTTCCATGGTAAAAAGAGACATATGCAACGCAGAGACAATGGCATTTAAAACAAAACAAATAATATCTTACGTTAAATATACAAAAATGAAAAAAACAAGGTGCTGAAGGTCAGGATGCCAGGCTCTTTATTTGTTGCTCTCATTGACACAACTTGATTTAGGGGTAAATTGAGACCACCCTGCAATAGGTGAGTCTGCCCCCCCACCCCTGAAATTCAGTGGGAAGTGCAGATATGACATAAAAACAAAGAATTTTCATAGTATGACGGCAGCTTGCATGCAGAATAGGAGCTGCTCTGAAGACAGGGCTCTGGGGGGTAAGAGGGCGAGAGAGGGGGAGGGAGAGAGTGGGAGAGAGTGACAGTGTATAAATGTATGTGAGTGGCAGAATAAGTGTGTGTTAGTCTGTTGTGTTAGCATGCGTGTTAGAGTATCATGTTAGCGTGTGTTTAATCATGCAGTGTTAGTATGGGTGAAAAGATGCTGTTAGCATGTGTGTGTGCATGTTACTGTATGGAGTATGTGTTAGTGTATGGTGGTGATGTGTATATGGGTGGTCGTTACCATGTATTTGTTAGCATATGGTGTTACAGTGTGTGTGTGTTAGTGTATGGTGTTAGCATGTGTGTATGGGCGACTCTTAGCATGAGTGTGCGCTAGCCTGAACATGGTTGAGCCATAACTACTCTGCATGGAAATTCGATTGGAAATGAGTTCACCCGTCTGTACGCTTGCTACGTTAAAATGATTAAAAAAAATACAAATTCGAGACAATGCTTAGGATCAGCGTGGAAAACACATTCCTTTATCACCAGGAAACATCCTTATTACCATGTAAATGTTATAGTTTCTTTGAAGTACTCTGCAGACCCTCTAATGTTCAAAGCTGTTTATTCTATGAAACAGCTTCTAGAGACATTTTCATTTTACAATTTGTTTCCAAAGCTGAGATTGATGGGTAAGTAGTAAATGGTGAATAATATACATGTTAATAAAAACGCTGTTCAAAGTTCATTGAATTTATAACGCAAACCAGTTAGCGAATAACTTATCATATGACTTTAAAGGGGATCCATCACCATCAAAGCCTTATCGCGACCTTCATCCTTACATTATCACCCTTCTCACCCAACCTTATAAATGTTGCCTGAACAATAATAATCAGTATCTTAACTGAAGAGCGATAATTAAACGGGGAGAAATAATCATGAAGATCCTCAGAGAGGAGAGTTAAGACATGTTTTACCCTGGTATACATACACGATTCGTTTTTTAAATCGTTTAGAATGTTTACTTAGTGTATAAGAATGTAAGTTGTATTTTTTGGGAAAAGCCACATTTACTTTCATTTAATTACAAGAAAAAGTTATTTTAGAGAGCATTAAAGCCCTCCTCACCTGTTGTCTCTGTTAGTCAAATTGTTACATTCTACTTGCTTTGTCCTGTCCACCCATTGTACAGCGCTACGGATAATAAATGATAATAAGAATTAAAGTTTTAAAATTCTTTCTGTGAAAGAGGCCCAAGTTATTTTGTGAACGGTTTTTGGCAGCTGCCGACTCACGGGTGACAACAGGTAGACATAGGTACGCGGTTGCCATCAGCCTTATTCGGTTAACTGATTGGGAGGTGGGATCTAGTTAAGACCCCTCTATTGATCTAGCTCAAAATTGTAACAGTTAAAGAACTCTACTGAAAGAGTAACTTCTAAAGCAAGGATGTCCAAGGATTTTTTCTGCAGGGGGCCACTTCATCAGAATTGTATACGTGCGCGGGCCGCACTCATTTTTCACTGTGAGAAAATATGGCCTTGAATAAGATATGCAGATTAAAATAAAGTAAATGACACAAAACCTTTACTTTTCCTCTCACTGATTTCTGGGCCTAGAAAGTTTTGTGACTACAAATTCAGGATTCTGGGTAAGTTAAAATGAAATAGTTCTATTTATTTTAGGGATGCACCGAAATGAAAATTCTGGACCAAAACCGAAAATTCACGGTTCACTTAGCCAAAACTGATAATAAAAGTAAGTTGCACACCAAAATTGTACAAAAAAATTATATGATTGTTAACAGCAATCTCGGGCATACCCAGATTCCAGCATGTACTGGTTGGCTGGGCATTGTACCAGTATTTTTTTTTCAATTTTAGTGTGTTACCACACTTTTATTAAAATTAACACACCACAATTGGACAAAAAAATACAACAATGTGACTTGGCATGATAGGAGTGTGATTGCTAACAGCAAACACACTCTTTTCATACCCAGGCAACCAGTAAATGCTGGAACCTAGGCATGATGGGACTGTGATTGCTGTTAGCAGATTGCTGTTAGCAATCACACTCCTATCATTCCAAGTCAGCCAGTACATGCTGGTACAGGGTGGCTGCAAGTGATGTGCAGACCCCATACTGCTGGCAGCATCAATACACAAGGGGGCAGCTAGCCAGGTTTCAGCATGTACTGGCTGACTTAGCATGATAGGAGTGTGATTGCTAACAGCAATCACACTCCTATCTTGCCTAGGTTCCAGCACTTACACATCCATGCTATCACACACACACTGATTCATTCATTCATATACTCATTCATTCCCTCACAGGCCTTACCTACTACAGCTCTCGATGCCGCTCACAAACTATAGCAGGGGGCGTGGCCTCCCTCTTTCTCCCCACAGAGGAAGCAGGACTGGAGCAGAGAATAGACCCTCCCGCAAGTAAGCTGCAGGGCTTGTGATCCTGGCTGCTGATCTCACGGGCCGCATCTCGAGGTCACGCGGGCTGCATTTGGCCCGTGGGTCACATGTTGGACGCCCCTGTTCTAAAGCCTTTTTTAAGTTAGTGGTCCCTTTCAAATAAATATCATAAATAAATATGCCATTATGTATAGAAAACAATATCATTATTAAAACATAGAAACATAGAATGCAACGGCCGGTAAGAACCATTAGACCATTTTAGTCCGATGTAAAGACTCAGACCTTAATCACTCGTTGGTCTTGTCTTTCAGGGTGGCTTCATGCCCATTCCATACATTTTTACATTTCCTTAACTTCTACCGCTTCTGGTAGGAGGCTGTCCCATTTACCTACCACCCTCTCAGTAAAGTAAAACTTCCTAACGTTACATCTAAGCCTCTGACCCTAAGCCTATCTTCCTTCGAAATAAACTTCCCTCCTGCACTGTGTTAAATCCATTTAAGTATTTAAATGTTTCTATCTCAAGCTTTAGTCTAAGCTCGCCTTTATCTTTAAGCAGAGGAGGATTGTGTCTGGACTGGGCTGGGATTAGACATCGATGACTGTAACATTATATATGCATGGAAAACAGGAGTACATATGATAAAGAAAGTGGTCATATTGTATTAATTACTTGAGTATAACTATAATCAATTTAGACTAACTTGCCTAATGTTCTTGGTGATTCAGTGAAGTCCACCCATCGGTTCTAGATTCAGACACATAGCACATCTCTTTCATAGCTATGTAGCTTTTTTAATCTTAAAGTATTCAGCTTATTTATTTTTTTTAATCCTAAAAAAAAGAATTTTTCACCTGCAGAATTTCTAAATGTACTTGCTTAACATCACTTGGGGTTGCAAAGTTTATAGACCTAATGTCTAAACAAGTCAATGCTTTTCTGTTTCGATGATAAGTTTGAGCAGAGGGACCACTTGGAATTAAAAAAGAACCCTAACTGAAGAAGTCCATGTAGACTCCAAAATGGCAATCACGTTCTCCCAGGGAGTTCCTTTGAAATGTCTAGTAGATCTACACTACTGATTATTTCCAGCTGCTCACATTTAACAAATGTGGCAGTAGGTTTGGTGACTATTCCCAAATATATCCTCCTTTAGTTGAGTTCAGAAGTTAATGATGTTATGTAGAAAAGGTCATTTTATCTTAAATAATATGGATTGTTTCTACAAAGCAATTCTGGAACCCTCTGTAATACTATGTGGTGAAATTATCCACTCAGCAGCACGTAGCAACAAACTCACTTTTAATACATAACCCCATTGTACTACATGTCACATCATATTACATACCCTAAATAAAAAGAAGAAATGCTAACAAGACTCATACATGACATTTTAATGAGTTTAGATGTACTTAGGTGTGAATCTACAGAGCCAAGTGTGAATGGGCCTTCACTCCAATATAATATATTTATTTATTACATATATTATGTGATGTGCCATGCATGTTATATCGGTTTCTACCACATGGAGGCGCTATTGGTAAATAAAGGGGACAAACCCAAAAATGAACAGTTTTCACGTCCTAATTTCTCATTCCTAAACGGGCATTTTATTAAAAAACAGAACTTTGGAATCATTCATCGGTGCACTCTATAAGTAATCATTTTTAATTCTTAGTAATTCTTCCGTTATTGAACTCTGTGTTTTACTTACCTCGTCTATTAAACCGACTACTGTCAGCCACCATTGGAGTGACATGGAACCCCAACTCCAACGCAATAATCTGCGTTACCGGCTAAATTCTTCACTACTTATTTGTACATCTCCAGCTGCAAGAGAACTCCACAGAGGTCTTCCATCTGTCATACGGCCCTAAACATCTGATAGTTATTGAGTCTTTTGTAACCTAACACTTAGTTTACCCTCATGGTTTTGAAAACTACACAGTAAGGAAAAGTTTACAATGTAGTTGTTATTTTTTTGGCCTGCTTTATTGCATTATTGGTTGTGGCAAAATAAACACAGAACTGGAACAAATGCTGATTTGTGAACCCCCTGTAATTTTACAATATTTTTTTCTCCTTTTTATTTTGTTTCTTTCCGAACGGTTACAGCTCGGTATTCCGCTCCTCTGCGTGGGATGTTACCAGTGAACAAAGTTACTGATCGATCACCAGAAGATTAAAACCACCAATAAATGGGCGGCATCAAGACTTGTACCGCTTTGAAACAAATTTTGATCTGGGATTATTAGACTCTGGGTCATCGACTCTGATCGACATTACTTTTGGATCATAAGGCAATAGAACTTGGTGTCGTATTGGTGTCATAAAGGCAAAGTTGATGTGAGAGTTTGCAGGAGAGTTGTGTTCCAGGTCCTTGACTTCATTATACATTATATCGGTCTATCCTCTATGCAGGAAGAGTTTGTATGACCCTGTATAATGCATAGTTACATTTCTCCCAAGTCTCTTAAAGAAAACCTTGAATTATGTGTTATACAGGACTAGCTCGGCCCTTTCTTGCTGGAGGAACTTCAGAGTATTGGCCCTTCATGGAGTTTAAACACAACATTCCTCCAAATTCCCCCGGCAGCTCTCTCTTTAGTGAATAAACCCCATTGGTTTGGCGAATAAGTGTTGAATAAACTGGAATAATGTGGGGTAGAAGCGTCATTTTGCTTGGTCCCTTTTCCATAGGTATTTCTGTCTTCTAGATTGTGGGATTGGCAGGACTCTTCTTACCTTTGGTTTCTATAACTCCAGCTGTGATGCACTACTTCTTATGTCATGTTTACTCATTGTACAGCTCTACACAATATGATGTTGCTATATACAATAAATAACAGTTATAATACTGCACACATCATATATACACAGATGAGCAGTCCATGTAAATGGTTAAAGTTTACAGTTTTGAATACATTCTTAATTAATCAGCAATTTTTCACACCTGCCTAAAACCTATGCACAGTACTATATATTATATAATATATATCTAATTATATATATAATAAAATATATACTGTATATATAAAGAAGCTTGTAATTTAGAAGAAATACTTTTACCTTAGAAGCTATCCCTGTAGATCATCTTGAAGATGTGTCATGTGTCCATTTGGAGACCTAGAGATTAAACTGCGAGATTTAATGTTAATGATCATTAATGTTACTTTTAACCTGGTCACGCGGTGCACACATGAAGCATACATGGCTAAAGTTCTTATTTCTGCTAAAAAAACAAACAAACTTGCATCATATTTACCAAGGTGCAACCGGAGAAGATTTGGGGCAGAGAGATTGTGCTATGTGGTGGTTATTTATAAACGGCATTTCTGGTAAAAGTGATCTTAAGACCAAAGCGACAAATACAGTGTATCTGCTGACCGGATTTCATTCTTTTCTATGACACTGGAGGGCCTGACCACCCAACGGGGCAATATGGTTTTTGCCCCCTACCCCAAACCTACCACCCTAAGCCAGACGACATCGCTGAATACATCCCACCCCTCGGGAGGCAGAATGACTTTAATTCTGCATCCATGTCAGCAAAAATATATCATTTCAATGTTTATTCCTCTTTGTTTTTCTTCTACAAATAGATTTTGTAGAACACATAATTAATCGTATAGCTTTTGTGATGTATTGCAACAAATTGCCCCGTCTTTTTCTTTCAAATTAGATTAAAAAGCAAAAAAAAAAAGGAACACATTGTCTTCGTAGCATATAAACGGCATATGTTATAAATAAGAAAACGTGTTTCATATTTGGGGGCTTTTAAAGATGTATATTTTGTGGTTATTTTGAAATTAGGAATACATTGTTCCATTTGCAAAAGAAGAAATAAACTTCTGGTCAGAACCAATTTTGGGGATATATAATGATAAATGAAAGTATTATGTGTTTGTGCCTAATGTAAAGAAAGCCGGCAGATGTTTCATATGTGTTGTGCGTTTAAAGTAACAACATAAACATTTTGTGAAACGAAAATTGTTAGAACCCTAAACACTCATGTTTTGTATGTGATACTTCCTCCCCTAGGCTAATATTGGCATATGTTCAATGTTAGATGGAAAACTTTCCGTTTCAAACATTTTCTCACAATTGACACATTCTGTTCTCTCGTCCCTAGTCAGACATTATTTGATTTGCAGCAATTCCCTGATTTTTAAACATCTTTTGACTGATAAATGCATTATATGCTTAGATATAAGGCAAGACGCTCTAGACACAAACCCGTCAGCCTACCTACAAACGCAGAAGCGGAAGGCCTTCCTGCAATAACCTTTTTGCGATACCCTGTAGTGTATTGGAACGTCACCCTTAATGTTTCCGTACATTAGGTGATTGAGCGTTAATAAATGGTTGCCAACCTGTATATGTTTATTTTGGTAAGCTGGAGGCCAGCCAGGCCATTCATAATAAAAAAACATGAAATAAACCCATGGTGGGGGGGGGGTCATCATAAATCCACTGACACAGGATCATTTTCTGCACCATTGCCAAGATGATATGGGTCAATTTCAAAGAGGCTGCATGGGATGGGATGGGAAGCTTAAAAAAGGTGAACTGTCTCCTCAAAATGATCAGAAACCTGAGCAGGACCAAAGGTAATGCTAAATCTCTGTCCGTTGAAAGAATATCTAAATGCCAATAGAAGCAACCCTCCACCGATATCTCCAGCAAGGCTTCTGGTTTGGCAATGTGACCTATTCTCGCTTGTGATCTCTTTTTTTTATGGTCTTTGTTTTATGAGATCCTATTAATCCAGCATTCTCAGATATCTGGTGCCAGATTAACTCTTCTGCCTTGGGAGAAAAATATGTTCCCTCTGCTCTACTGTAACAGACTAGTGTAGAAACAAGACATTGCAATTTAATAACCAGTAAGGTCATAGGAAAGGTTCTCCTGGCTTATCCTGCACATGTCTCAAAAAAACAATAAAAACCTCCTGAAACTCATAGCCAAACATCTCAATGCATTCACTGCATATTAACATTACATTAACCCCTCTGTGTCCAGTGATACACCAGGTACATGTTTAAAAATGGTCCTACAGGACCTATGACGTACCTGGTACGTCAGTGGTTAATATCACTTGCTTGTAGTTCCAATCCCCACATTTGCTGGGACACTGCTGCTGCTGCTTACTGCTCCGCATGATCAGTCTACATCTGATCCCCTGCTTCTACAGCCAATTACATAGAGGGTCAACATCAACAATGACGAACACAATGCTTGTAAGAACTGCTTTTGTCTCAGTTCTTTGCCTCTCTCCTCCTCACAGTGATTGTATGCTGAAGCAAGACAGAGAATAGTAAGAATACAGTGTTCACCTGGGTGACAAGGTTAGTTATCTAGGGTTAGGTTGAGATTTAAAAAGAGAAAAAAGAAAACCCTAAAACATCAGGAAGCTTACAATAAAAAATTGTTACATACAGGGTGGTTTCCAAATCAGAGCAAGTTAACAAGTATATTTTTGGAATGTTTTTCTCATATATACTAGCTGTGTATAATATACACTATAAGCATGAAAAAATGTGAAGAAATGTTTTCTTTAAATGTCTTACATACATGAATATTATTTCAGAAGAGTTTGTCCCCCATAAAACAAATATATTTTGCGTTGGTACACTAAGCGAGAAAGAGGACAATTACGGTTCATGAAAGACATAGCAAAGTCCCTAAAATTACTTTGGCCCTGTAGTGTAAAAAAGCCCTGGTCCTTAAAGGGTTAAATGTGAATTGCCAGCAAGATTATATGCATTAATTCAAACTACCTATAGCCTGTGCTGTTTTATTTTTTACATATATGTAATATAAAAAAATATGCCCATAGACGTTAAAATTGGTGGCAGCCAGTGGCAAATCCAGTATTATCTAATCAATCACAGGCTGCCTAAACCAATCAACAACAATCAGCGACTTAACACAATAGAGGAGTGATAACATAAAGGGGAAGAATACTCCCAGAGTATTATATCTTGATATCTTAACATGACTGCTCCCTTGATGTAGTATTGTTTTAACCCCTTAAGGACAATGGGCGGTCCCAAAACCCATTGAAAACAATGCATTTTGAGCCAGTACATGTACGGGCTTTGTCATTAAGGGGTTAATACATATAGATTGCTTGTTTTACTTGTGGAGACCATCACATATATGTTAATTAGTGCACAGATCTGTAAAAAGTAGGACCTGGGAAAGTCACTGTATACATTCACCATTCGCACTAGTGATTTCTTCTCTATACTCTCCATACATGTAAATAATTTCCTTTTATGTTAAAAATGTATCAAGCTGAATGCACTTATTTGGGAATACATGCCGAGAAGCCTAAGAAAGGAATTCTAATAGTTTTGTACGTGACAAACATATGTTCTTCCCAGGATATGCATTTTAGACCAATAATTCTTTTCCCAGACTACCCTGCACCTTGATCACAGTTGTGCTTTTTGCTGTCCTTAACTATAATGTATTTGGTGTGAAATTTCTATTAGAAAAACAAATGAAAAAGATGTCACATGTACACATAAAGAGCTTTCTCATTTTGGTATACGTGTGTAAGAAAAAAAAACCTCTAAAAGGACGGCATAGGACAGCGGAATGCCCTTTTAAATGGATATTTACCCTTTTCAAGTGCATGGAGGGATTCTGCAGAGTGTATTTGCTCTCTTTACCCGGCCCTGATCTCTTTGGCTTGTACACGGTACCTTCGACCAGACATCTCCTGCTTTTATACATGCGCTATACCCACCGCACCTTGGTACTGCTTAGCTCAGGAGACCCCCAATAATAATAAGACCCCCAATATGCACGTGCAGAATGCTCTCACATTGATTTCAATGGGGCCGTACGAGGGAGCTTCTCGTAACATTTTTCCCTCCTTCTAGCTATAAAATGGATATTAAAGTAATTTAACGTGTATTCTTCATTGGAAGGGCTGCATAGGACACTGGAGGGTCGCCTTAACCTGTAGAGAAATTTAACAACCTCATCCACAATCAATATTTTTTTTGCTACAGGGACCTTATATAATAATTACATATTATACGGCCTAAGGTTTTCTGTAAAGCCTACACATTGTCTGTCATTTTAGGAACAAAAATTCTACATATGATAAGACCATTAACGTAAAACTTTTTATGTAAAAAAAAAATAAATCATGTGCGTGTGTAAAAGTACTTTTTAGAATTCTGGTCAGCGTTAACAATATACTTGTAGCTGCTTTGATGTAGATGTAATAAATAAAGTGTTTGTTTACAGGGAAACGTTCCAGGTCAGGATTTAAGCTAATACCTTCGAACGTAAATAGCAGTCTGGAAAGAGCAGCGGTGGGCACGTTCATTCATTTATAGGAGACATAACATGGTCCTAAATGTAAAAGGAGGTCAATAATTCAATATGGTGTGAGACTTGATATGCTGGAAGAAAAGGGCCGACTAGGTGGGCCAACTGATTCCTATCCATCAACACAGGCTGTATTCTTGGATCAAATATCGTTCACAATTTTGTTTTGATCCTTCACTGAAAGTCAAATCCAAAGGAAACATTAATATTTCTAGATCCTAGAAAAGATAAGTTTGTTGACCCCCCCCTCCAAAAAAAATAATAATAAAAAAATAAAATATATGTATGTATATATGTGTGTGTATATATATATATATAACACAATGTGCTATTATTATTATTATTATTGGTATTATTATCTTTTATTTATATAGCGCCAACAGTTTACGCAATGCTAGTAGGCATTTATATCTTTAATAGTCATATACAACATGTTGTAGACGTTATTTTTATGCATATAGTATCTGTTTGTACATACACACATACAAACAAACAACTGAACATTAAATACTTTTGTTATTGACCATGAGCGGAGTCCAAATTTGTCAACATAACAAACGTATACTTAACTTAAATGGGTTTTGGCCATTAAAGGCAATTGGCATCAATGACGTTACAAAAAAATCGTAAGGGCAAAAGTTGAGAAACATTATTAAAATTGAAAACATACTACTCTGTGTGCAGACCTCACAACGTAATGGACACCATCCCAAAATGATGAAAGAGAAGATCACGTGCAACTCAGTTATGATCCGTGAAAGGGAATTGTTCAAGGTAAACACCGTTAGCGTGTTGCGCAACGGACACGCGGGATTGTATACACTGTATCATCATGAGCGTTATTAATACACACAATGTGTTAATAACTGACATTAATAACACAACTGGTTTGTAGATGCAAACGTTTATTCAAAATGTGGGCTTGACAACTGGTCATCATCTAAAATTAGAGGCTCAGAGGCTTAGATGTAATGTGGTAGATAGACGGAACAGTCTCCCGGCAGAAGTAGTATAGACTAATAACTAATTAAAAATATAGATTAAATTAATAATATGACATTAAATATATTCCCACTGTCTGAACATAAAGTATTTTAGTGGTACTGCTTGCTCAGGCATTCGTTCATTATTCTTGTATCTGTTAAAGACAGATTTAAAAAAAATATATAAATATGTCATGGAAAGCACCACACATTTTACTGATAAATCCAAAGGAGTTTTCCCAAAAACAACTTTTATTAAGTTGCCGAAAAACAACGTGCCTGGCCTTTCCTACATGTCTACCGGTAGCTAAACCTTTCTACCAAGTCCATAATAATTCCCATCTGAAAAGGCTTTAGCAACAAATGTAAACCCTCTGGGAATCCATGGCAGCTTCATCACTAACAATCTACGTGTTTATGCCCGAAACATCAACCATTAGCTCAATTAGTCACTCTTAGGTCAAACTCGTTAAATGCAACCTCTCAAGAAAGTTCACTTGCTTCGCCTTTGATAAAGTCTGAGGACACCGAACCTTCAAACTGTAAGGGAACTCCTGGAATTTAGATGACATCGCATCTGGGAATGCGTATTGCCACATGAAGCACTCCGTCTGAAGTGCCAAAAAATATCAACAAAGCCCTTCAAGAACCACTGAGGGTTTAGATCTGAACAAGGAGCCTCAGAGGTCTCGAAGGACTATGTTACTTTCATATTCCTTGATGCACTTTTGCCTTCTAAGCAGCATCACAAAGTTCTTTAGACTTTCTTTCTTTGGAATCCAATGGCAATAACCACTTTTGTCTTTGTTGATGATCTGAATTCAAGATACAATAGACGATCAGGTTCCTCAAAGGCCACAACGTCTTGGGTCTGCTTCTTACGCTATGCTTTCTGACCACATAGGGAATGAAGTTCTAGGTGAGATGTGTGTTCAGTTTCCCTTTTAAAGGTAGGTGTTTAAATATTGAATAAAAAAAGGTTCAACAAGTATGTGGGACAGCGGCTAGTGGTTACCTAATGGTAATGAACCATTTTAATAGACCATCCTCAAAATGTTTTCATCCTATTCCTCTTCCTTCACAGCTATCCTAGTTAGCCCGATTCACAATGGTTTCCACTTGGCTAAGAATTTCTGAATCCAATTAACCATCACAGGCAGAGAAACGTATAAATTACCTGTTTTCTGCATATATTGAAAAAAGTCTGCTAACCCACAAATAATTATCCATATTCATGTATTCGTGCATACCGTGTAGTGCAGTGCTATACGTTTATGCCAATATGCTATCCATTGTACAGCGCTACAGCATATAATGGCGCTACATCAAACAACATGCAATATCTTGATAAATCGCCCCTTATGTTTAAATAATAAAGAACACATTTTTTACCAATAATACGTGATAATATCAGTCTAAATGGGATTCTATGTACATCATGCAACCCACCTCTTGTGAGCTCTGTTTAATACCTATAATACTTAACACACATTTTTAAATAATATTGCTTAGGACAGCTTTGGAACCTCACAGGAACTAAGGCTTCGTATATCCATCACAATACTGGCAAATACAAATACTGAAATACTGGTTTTATAGAAAAACAAAAGTATCCGGTACGCTGAAAAATGAGTTTGGCTTGCCAGCTGCAGTTGGTGATAATAACCGAGTGTGAAAAGCTGAAGCTTCTGTGGACATTTCTTTAAAAATTACAACAAATACGAGTATAAGATTCCATCCTAAAATCTAAAGGGATGGGACGCCCTCCCAAGTAACAAAACTAGCAATTAGAAATGGCAGGAAAAAAAGAATATATTGGCACAAGCATTCCACTGATTTAAAGTGACAATACCAATAATCAATACCTGTAGGGGCAGTGAATTATTTACCTTGGATGATGCCCTGGGCATGACCCAAGTTGGTGCCCCCAATCTACACAGGCTCTGCCTCTTAATGACACGTGGCATCAGGTACAGAATAATGTAAGGGCTGTGTTCGCTCGGCACTGTCCTCTATTGTGTAAATGGGGGGCTTGGGGAGACCAGAGAGTAGAGGTCGAAATCCAAATCAAAGTTCAAGCAAGGAAAGAGTCATATCCCAAGTTGAAAGCAGTCAATGGAAATAGGCAATTCCAGGGTAACCAGGGTAACAGTAAAAGTTATATCCAGGATAAATAATTAGATGCAGTTTATGTGCCTGGAACCATTTGGATCAATTGGACAAATATTTGCAAAAACATAATATCCAGGGATATAACTTTTAGATTGCCTGGGAAACGGCTTCTTGATCCAAGGAGAGATCTCACTGCCATTCTGGGGTCAAGAAGGATTTTTTTCCCTAGCTTATGCAAAATTGGAAAGAGCCACAAACTGGGGAGGGTTGCCTTCTTTTGGATCAACAGCAAGAAATAAATATGGGAAAGGCTGAACTTGATGGACGCATGCATGTAACTATGTAACGATGTCACCATGTCCTGCTAGTCGTTTGGATTATTGCCAATTACTTGGAATGTAACTTCTTCTGCTTCAACAGTACCTGTTCCAAACTCTTGCCTGCCCATTATACACACCGGCATAATATGATAAGATTTTATCAATACAAATTCAGCGCATACCCAGTGAATGCCATTGGAAAAACCCCTTATCTGAGGCATAAATATTGGGGATTCCGTCACACTGTATAGGCATTATATAGGCATATGATGTTTAGTTAATCAGTCAAGTTAATTGAGTGAGCCAGGAGTCAAGGCTGCCAAATGAGTTGGTAGTCGAGCTGATTGTTGAGATGGCAGCTATATTGAGTTTAATGGATTTCTTTCTTAATTCACTTGTTGAGCTGATTTTTGTCGAGATGAAACACTTTTCAATTTGAACCAATAATTCTATTTATATTAACCCCTTAATGATAAAGCCCGTACATGTACAGGCTCAAAATGCATTGTTTTCAATGGGTTTAAGGGGTTAATAAGAAGAGTTCCTATACATTTCATTAGATAGTCACTGCACCCACTTTATCATAGGACTAGGACTATGTAACTTCAGTATGCCCACACACATCAATGACAATAGGCCGTGCACTATTACACCAGGTCCGCCGTTCCCATAGAATAACCTTATCACTGCATTGTAGCAACCGCAAAAAGAATTTGCTTCCCCCCCCCATCCTGAGAACTGTATAGCTGTCAACTTCTCTAATAAAGTAATAAACAGTACATTCTCATATTCTCTTGACGGTCTATCAACACGCTTAGTTTTGCACAGTAGAATAATATTGAACTGCAAACACTTACAATCTTGACGAATGATTTCTTGGATCTGCTGAATATCTAAAGAATGAGAAACCTTTTTAAATGGTTCTGAATCTGAGAAAAAACTTAAGTGCAATATTTAATATATAAAATATAATGTTTAACATCTTTGTTGCCTTTCTAGGTCTTTCTAGGTCTTGCTAGGCAAGTCATCAGTGCTTCCCAAGAATCCAAGTATACCTAGTATATGATTACTGTTTGTTTAATACATTTTAATGTATTGTTGAATACAAGTCCCCTGATTCCTATCAAGTTCCACAAGCCTTTGGTGCTCCCATGTAGTATGTACCACTGATTGGTAAACCCTGATAATGAATACACTTTACAACTGTGGGCATGGTGACTACATAGTAACAGAAGGTATAGTGGTCACCCTGATAAGGTATACCTTGGTAACTGAATCGGGGTCTAAGCAGCTGGAACACAGAGTCAACTCCTACTAAAGATAAATCAGTGGTCCAGAGAATGAGCCGCAAACCCGGTGCTAATAGGGGTAATGGAATTTACTTACACTGGAGAGATGTGAAGCAGTTCTACAATCTAGAATGCGGACAGCCCTTGGATCAGCCTACAAAGACATGAAAAATGAGTACGGTAAGGGCAGACAGCATAAGCAAACAGCAGCTGGAATCAATACATGACATAAACTATATGTTTACAGGCGAGTTTACATGTCAGGCATAGAAACATAGAAGCACAGAATAAAACGTTCTACATTACAAGCCCCGTCATTAGTTTTTATCCGAGGTTGATCTAGTGTTAAGCGTTGGTATAGGGACCAAACCCAATATAGCCGTACCTTGACGCATAGAACGGAGCTGTGGCTCAATATATGATTTCATTTATTAAGAGCGGATCTCAAACTGCAGCCCACCGTTGATTGATAAAAAGTATAACGATTACATATACGTATGCTTATTCTATTTAACCAGAAGTGCCTTGAGGCTGGAGTCTGATGTTACTGTGGCGGAGCGCCAGCCCCTACAACATACTCAGAAGCCAGGATTCTATCAAGACAAGTAAGTTCTAACCCAACTGGGGTTTAAACTAAACAAAACAAAAAAATTAAAAGAAATCATTGTCATTCCAGAAATTACCAAGTGGTTTCTCAATAATATATTCCCAATTAATTAGTTAGGAGAACAAAGGGGCGTTCAAAAGGGTCTGATATGGAAATGATCAATAGTGTTCTTCAAATCAAACCACAAATGTTCTATTACACTGAGGATTCGCCAGTTGTGAGAAGCTTTCTTGTGTGTTAATCGAAAAAGTAAAACCTTATAAACAAACACGAGCTTCATGTAATGTCTAGTAATATACATGTGCCGGTACATTATGCTAGTGGGATATTGAAAACCAACGGAGTATAGTGGCCCAGGTCAGGAGGGAAGGTGGCCCCTTTGTTACAGTACTGTGGACAGATCACCTTTTCAGGTAAATGGACCCACCGGTGTGCCACCGCTCAATGAGACATTGGAATAGATCCCAGCCTAGTAACATTAAAATGGTTTAAGTCATATCTTGAACCAGCCAGTGCTGGAATATGATGTGATGGAGCTTAATACAGAAGATATCCACTAAGAGCAAGAGGTGACACTCCAAGGTAGTCTTGAGGAGCAGTGAGTTGGGGGCTACACTGGGTCTGGGCTAGGGCAATGCTACATCTACTGCAAAAACACTTACAGTCTTTTATATTATCAAGACTGGCATTATTATTATTATTATTATTATTATTAACACTGGTTTGTTTATTTTATCTAAATGTAAAAGGTTGGCTCCCTTCTCCAACATTGATATTTTTTTATGCCTCAATACAGTTTTGGGCCACTATGGTGTGGGAATTACCATATTTAACTATTTCTGAGCATTATTTTTAGGCAGGATCCATTTTCATGCTTAGGCTGTAGCTTAGGCTAGAATATTCAAAATACCCCAAGGCTATAAGAGGTCGATCTGTACCTAACGTTACCTGCACGGTGGGACATATTAAAGTTCAATAAACTTGTTACTGTTTTATTGCTGTAGTGCAGAAGTAGAGGCAGTACCAGGTCTACTAGATGAACCGCTCTACAGACCAGGCCAAGTTGGGAACAACATCTGCTCTTGTTTAACAGGATTGCCATAACTCCTTCCCACAGTGTTTGTGGTGTAAAACCCATCCTAAAGGTCCAGTTCAAACTAAATGAGTTAATCAAGGCCCTAAATAGACATATACATGAGAAAATAATCTCAAACTATTAAAAGCATACCTTCCAAATTTAGAAGGGACACTTCCTCTGTCCCTCTTTCCTCCCATGATGTCCACCTTTCCTCCCTCTGATGCCCCCTTTTGTAGGAGCTCAGAATGTTTGCTGAGTATGAGAGTATCACAGTGTTCTACGGTCCTAACAGTCACAATAAAATGTATTTAAAAAGTAGAAAATGTGTATATAAATTATGGTATGTAAATAAAATGCATTCTTCTTCTTCTAAATTCCCTTCTCAGTCACATAAATAGCAAGAGGTAAAAAAGTTCACATATAATGTCCCAGCAAGGCTGTACTTACAGGCAACGACTATAATCTATTTATTACCTAATGTGTCGGTTTGTCTTGTTCATGTCAAACCCTGTCAAACATGTATTGTATGAAGCGCCACGTCTATTGTTGGCGCTATATAAACAATAATAATAATACGTACCATGAGGCTTTACTGCGTCTATGGCTTCAACAGGTCTGTTTATTTTACTGCGAACAAAGTGGCTATTGTTATTTCAGAAACAAATGCAACATAATTGGACCTTTTGGGTAAATCAGAATGAACAGAAATTACTCACCGAAATTCCCAGAGACCGCCACACCACAGCCGACTTCATTACCGTATTTAACGTAATGATACTTTGGAATCTTAAAGTTGGTAAAATTAAAGAATTAAATTCCCACCCTTCATCTTTATCAACACCAGAACCCAAGAAAACATATTTTTTTGTTATTCTAGGTGCCGCATCTATTGCTGACTATAATACTCATCATCCACAACCATTATACCAAATACGAGCAATTCATTTTTATAAAAAAATTGTTGTTTTGATTCAATTTTGC
>VKOC01000006.1:40392482-40414899 GCA_009364415.1 Spea multiplicata
TCCCCCCCCCCCACACTCCTTTGTGGGTGTCTCTAAAACATGGTATTGCCTGAGTTTCCTAATGGGGAATTTGCCTTTGTTTCTAAATCTAGTAGAACTTTTCCTTTTTATGTTATTTAAAGGTATTTAAGGTAAATCCCCGCCATCATTTGTATTTTCTCTGCCCTACCCCACACAGTTATTGGCAGTGCAGGCTTGTGTATGATTTCCATGGAGTCAAAGAAGACCCCTTATATTCATGCGCAGAACGTTCTCCCACTGATTTGAATAGGAGTCCTTTGCGGCTGGAGATTGGTGCGGAGGGGCTGTCTGCAGATAATATTTAGGTTTGGTAAAATCTGTATTTTGAAGTACTTCCTAAGTACTTGAACAAGCACTCAACATGTGGGGCGGTATACCGTCCCTTTAACCAAAACTCCAGTGAGCACGGACTGATTGTCTAACGGATAGACCCCCAAACATAGCAATATTAAGATGGCTTTTGTATTGTTTATCAAGACTTTACAAACCTGCCCAAAAGGGGCTAAAATATTGATCTGACCGCTTTTTAGATGTATGTTACATTTTAACTCTCCACCTCAGAGATCCGCCTTCTCGCTGCTTCCATAGCACATAATTAAGCCCGTACTTTTCTTGAAATATATTATTTCTCCCGAAACAAGACATAATATAGAACAAAAGCAAAACAGTTAATACACCAATCCTCAAAATAAGTAGCAATGTTCTATGGCGTGGCGAAAATTTGTGCCACAAGACAAACCTGACTTCAAAGCAAGAAATGATTTGTTGAAAATATTTTAATAAATTACCAAAGATTTTTTTCTTGAATGTGAATTAAACTATGTATTTGCTGTCACTACCGGTATTATCCTGTTTACACATTGTACCACGCTGTGGAATGATGGTGCTATATAAATGAATACATAATAAATGTATATAAATGAATGAATAGTAATAAATGTATATGAATGAATGAATGAATAAATAGTAATTAATGTATACAACATTTCAGGTATTGCGAGAGCGGTGGAGAGAGAGAGAAGAGGCAACAACATGGGGGGTGAGGGAATCAGATGATTTTAACAGAAATTGTCAGGACTAGTGAAAGCGCGGCTGTGCTAGCAGGGTGATGTAAGCCTACGTGGGGAGGTCTGCAGAAGAACTAAATACCCCCCTCCGATTTGTTTTACACCTAAGCAGTGATTGCTTTTTAAATAGGCCAAATTCTTTTCGGAGGCTACACATGTGCATTGTCGAGCGAGCCTCATATTTCACGATCAGTTGTCCAAAGCTCTCTTAACTAATGTATGTTATTATTTTGCATCAATTTCATCTCTCATTTTGGGCTACTTTCCACAGCACAAAGCAATGCAGAAATTACTCTACTCCCTGCAAGGAACAAAGCAGACAGTCAGCGAACCTGGCATTGAGCCCAGACGTTGGTGCCATTTATTACCACACTTGAGATTTCAGGGCTTCGTTCTCTCCTGTTGATGTAGGGAAAGCTTTCTTTTTCTTTTTTTTTAAAAAACTCAGGAAATTAGCTAACTCTGCAGTGGCCTTTCTTATTTCTCAAGGGCAAACTTTGCTCCGAGCAGCAGTTTACAGATCTGCACTACCTTGCTTTCTGTTCCTCTCATGTGGCATGAAAGGAAACCTCGAGCGTTGGAAATACAGACGCGTACCATTCACAGCGAAGTGAAAACGGCGAGGAGGAAAATGATACAAATGGTACTCAAGAACACAATATTACAGATTCAGATCTCAAGGCATGTCTGGCATACACACCGGGCATTGTCCTTTCTTCTGTCTCAAAGATAACATTGATGTCAAGACCATCCGAAAGCCGACATAGAACATAAAAGTGCAAAGCCCATCCGATATCAGATCCTTGTCAGGCTGTCATATAAAGTGAACCCTTTCATCAATGGATGTATATGCTTTTTTACATCCCTTTTTAAAGAATTAAGAAAAAAAAACCTGAAACATTTCAGTGAACACCGGAAAAATGATATTATAATGTTAACAAAAAGACATGGTACAGAACTATATTAGCTGTGTTTATGTTATGCTTGGAGTACAGGAGAACGTCTACCATTTATTTTTTTTTTAGAATTTATAAAACAAATATTGTTTAATTTAATTTAGTTTAAGGATCCAGGCTATTTTACGCTACAGGACCAGAACACTTTTTGTGTTTTTGCAAATCTCTCTCTCATTTATTGTACCCCATACAAACGTTAGACCTAACTAATTCCCCACTAACCTCCACCACACTAACTACATAATATAAACTTAAAAAAGGACATTAACCCTTGAGGTCAGCTTTAAAAAAAAATCATAAAATAAATCACTGTTTATTACAGTTTTCTGTCTCTCTCCAGCTTATGATCAGAGATGTATTGACTGTATGCATGGATGTGATTGGCTGTAGAAGCGATCACATGCATGGAAGTTCAGAGGATCTGCTGTAGACTGACTGCTCCGGTCATGGAGCAGTCAGCAACATTGGTGACCCTGAAAATGCAGCAAGATGTATCTGGTACGTCATTGGTCTCAAGGGGGTTAAAAAGGTGTAGTTTTTGCATATTATAATGTTTTCAGGCTGCTCCATATTAGCATTTGTATGTGTTATCTGCTCTGTTATCATAGCTCAATCTACTTGGCAAATACCCTGACTTGTTATAGCGCCTGTGGAAAACAATAGAATGGCTAGGATATTAACAACGAGCCAGACACTTTGGCTAATTGAATTCTTTGGACACTGTCATAAAGAATTAGCTCAGTGTGGTGTTTGTGCAGGGAAAGCCACACAGAATATGACAAAATTAACAATGGCGGCCTTGAGGTCTGCAGAGAATGGAAGTTTATTGAAAAAAAAATTAGAACAGATTTTTTGTCAACGTTAACCTATAGTACATTTTTCCATGGGAATTTACCTTAACACCAAAGCCTCCAATAAATGTAACCGAACTAAAAAATGAAACATTTCTAATTATGAAAAAACGTATTTTTTACAAGCACACAGAAATCTATAGAACAACATTGCAACCCCGCAAAAGAACTTGATTGCCAACCAGACTGGACCCAGGTCTCTGACCTTACACACGCTAGTCCAGAGGGTCTACAGCGCTTGCAGAGTCTAGGGGAACAGTAAGACAATTGCAACAAGAAAGATCCTAAAAGTCTACTGATAACTCAGGCTTATATCCATAATAACTTCTGACTTCTGCAGGTATACCATTTATCAAAACCTACTTTGGACTTAAGACTCATCAGTTAACCCCTTAAGTGTTTCCTAAACCCATTGAAAACAATGCATTTTGAGCCCGTACATGTACAGGCTTTGTAATTAAGGGGTTAAAACGAATGTAGATGTACACATCTGTCCCAGTTTGTAACACAGTATCCTTCCCTAGAATTCCCACTGTAGCCAATAGAGTTTCATTGAAAACAAAAGCTACTTGTAAATGGCGAATTTAGGATCTGAACGCACTAGTGTTGTACATCAGATACCACTGCCCTTGGGTTTTGGCCACTAACGTGGTCTCTAAAAACTATTTGCTTAATGATAAAACCCTACTAAACCAGGATACTAATAGGCTCAAAGCACGATTCTGGGGGGAAAAAATCTTTAGCTTTTAGGTAAATAAATGTTTTATATATTTTTTTTCAAAAAGTGTTTTCTTTACATGTTTTACAAGGAACCATTTTTTTTCCACTAAATATAAACAGTCACTGGTTGGTTTACCTATATGGTTTATATCACTTTCATGATTTATAGTGCCTGAGACATTAACAGAAACACAAAAACACCATTTCTACAGTAATAAAACCAAACATGTTTTCCCGTTTGTTGCTGTAATATAACAAGGTTTGCGAATACCGCTGTAAACCGACTACGTTGTCCCAATGACATTTGCTGCTGATAACTTATGTATGTGCAATATGTTTCTTATCACACAACAAACTTAGTTTTGTGCAAATAAAAAAAAACACATATAAATTAAAACATCACATAATGATGTAGTGACTTCACATAAATTTCACAGGAGGCCGCCTCATTTAGGTTCTTGAGACCAGTCATCTGAATATGTATGGCCGCAGATTGAAGTGCAGATCTCTCATCCACCGAGCATCTGCCAGTCAGCTTTGCATCGGCTATGACATCATACCTGCCGCGGCGCTGACACGCAGAATGTAGAGCAAGACCACCCCATAGACTTACAGGCAGACTGACAGACTTGGGCAGGGGAATGTTAGGAGAAAGTAGGAAGGGGAAATAACCCTCGGTATAGAGGAGGGGGGTGACTCTGGGCATGTTGGGGGGGAAAGTAGGAATGGAAATAATCCTGGGTATAGAGCGGGAGGATGACGACTATGGGCATGTTGGGGGGAAAAGTATGAAGGGGAAATAATCCTCGTTAAAGAGAGATAGAGGTATGACTATGGTGCAATACGAGATGATGATGGGAAGGAATATGATGAAAATGTGGAAGGTATGAATATGGTGGTTGGGGGACATGGCTTATATAAATTAGGATGTGGGTGGTTTAGATGATGGTCAGGGTCATCTCTACACTTACACACACCCACCCACACACACACATTCTAACACCTTACACACACACATACATACACACCCACCCACATAGCCACTCCAACACCATACACTTGCACATACGTACACATTTTCTATTTATTAAAATTGTTAGGATATTTATTAAAAATGTCATTTCTGTTAATCTAAACTTGCAATGTAGGGTTTGCATGTAATATTAAGTTGACCTGTGTCAGGACCCAGGCAAGCAGGTCTGGTAGGAGTCCATGTGCAGGGGACAGGGGGACTCTGTCTGTACCCCTTTATGCATGGTGACAGAGAGATATGTACAGACAGAGTAGCAGGACTGGAAAGGCAGAGAGACGGGAGCTGAGGCAGGTACAGGCTCGGGTCCACTGGCAGGTTCAGGTCCAGGTTCAGTCGAGGGCCACTGGCAGGGTGGACGGGAACGGAGTACTACTGGGCCAGGCATGTGTACAGGCTTATGCTCGGGTACTGGTTCATGCATGGGTATCGGCTCAGGCACGAGTACGGGCGCGGGTTCAGGCACAGGCACAGGAACAAGCTCAGAGCCAAGCAGTCCTACAACTTCAATGCAAAGGCCCTGACTGATGGGCAGGGCAGGTCTTATAAAGGCAGGGCTTCACACTCAGGCAATGAGGCACAGCTGTACCTGATGATGAGCTCCAGAGCACTCCAGAGGGAGGAGGGCGGCCACTAGAGGAAGCAGATGGAACAACCACCTGTATGATACAGCCAGGGTTCAGGCAGCAGAGAGTGGACCCTGACAACCTGTTTCCATGTTTTCATCTGAACTATACCCGCAATGCACTTTTAAACACAGCATGCTTTCTTTGTAATCATCGCATTTCTGAATCATATCATATACTGATTACCCCAAATAGTTTCAAATATATATTTTTTTATTTTATTTATAAAACTAACACTCTTCACTAAGGAAGGTCTATAGAAAAAAAAAAGGTCTCATTGGATAAGCAAGATTTTGCTAGAATTGCCATAAACTACAAGCTCCAAAAAAAAAATAAAAATACTTCTGTACATTGTCAGTTATGTACAATCCAAAATATGGATTTCTCATCAGCCTGCAATTCCTTTCTACTTAAATTTGAGTAAGGACATGGTTGCAGGTGTACTTCCCAGTTTGAGCTGTTTTGACAAAACAGATATTTTGGTATGTAGAACCCAATAAATTGTCGTTATCGAACACAGTAACTATGTGTGGGAAACATTCAGTCTACAGTGTATCCATCACGTTACTAAATAAAAAAAATAGTGCTTTGGGAATCTGACTAGGTGTGAGAATTACCCAAGGCTGTTGCGTGAGCTGACAACGTAAAAAACGTAGAATCTGATGGTGCATAGGAACCCATTTTTCTGCTGTTAAGACTCAATCCTTAAACCCCCTCGACTTAATTCTGCATGTGACATAGTTCAATATTTTTATCTCTTAGACTGTGCTCAGTTGGTTCTTTCATTCTCTGAAAGTGTGTGTATAACTTTTGAAAACACCGAGATATCCGATTAATAATGTTGTTGGTTTTGAATTCATTATAATTCTGTATAATTGTCTGTCTGTCTTTGGTTTATTGCTAGTGGGGTGCTGCATAGGTACAGTTTTTCCCATGTGAAAAACACAGAAAAGGTATCTCAACAAAAAGGTTTATTATATATATTATATAGTTGTATAAAAGCTCACCTGACAAGGCAATAAATGTGATTATATATATATAGGACTAACCCCATCAGGTGTATCCATGTAAGTAGTAATTGCAAGGACAATTCAGAAGGTTAAACGTTTCAACGTTTTCAATTGTTGCACTATGCTTAAAAGCGCCTCATGGCTCTAACACTATTTCCTTATGTTACTCGGCTCCGATGGGTCATAGGTCTGAGATTAAGCTCCCGTACATGGGAGAGGGAGATTGGATCCACGTATGACGTTCAGGTGTGGTATCACGCTCTCTCTGCCTTCAAGGGGGTCTCTATGAACGTTGCGCACTTTGAAACTAATCGCAAGGTTCTGTTCCGTTGGTATTTTGTGCCCTCCAAGCTAGCTGCCATGTTTCCTTCAGCCTCCTCTCTGTGCTGGAGAGGTTGTGGTGAGGTTGGTACGATGTTACACATCTGGTGGAGCAGCCCAGTGCTCTGTCAATTTTGGGCAGACGTTTTCACTCTTATTACTACCTTGCTTGCCATCCCGGTAGAGCAAGTGGTTGAGGTAGCTCTTTTAGACATGTTCCCCCGATCTTTACGTCATACACATAGAACACGTGTTGAATGCAGCTAAGATCTGTATAGCCCGCAAATGGAAGGAGACTTCTCCCCCTACAATACAAGACGTCCTATATTCCATCACAACGACTCGCACCTATGAATACATGGCTCACTCAGCCACTAATACCACACACATCTTCCAATCCACATGGGAAAGTTGGGATGCATATTACACACACATTCTGTCCCACCCCACAGGGCCATGTCCTGGCCAATATGCGTACTCCTTGGCTTGTGAGGGCGACTACTACCGACTAAGATTCTCGCTTTTTTTTTTCTCTTTTTTCTCTCTCTCTCTTCTTCCCTTTTTCTGTTCTCTCTTTTCTTTCTCTACCCTGCCAGAGTATGTCTTATTTAGTTTGCTCATTACATTCTAGAAGTAAAAATATTTGAGATGTCCTGGTACACGTTATCAATGCTGTACATTATGTTTGTAATTCCTTGTACATTATACCGTTGACTCCAATATCGTTTGTTCGGATGATCTGTGCCTGTCTTCCATTTCTGTCTCAATAAAATTTTTCAAGTGGAAAAAAATAAATAAATAAAAGTTTCAACTGAACCATGTACCATTTACTGAACAATGCATCAACTATCTACTAATAGCATTGTCCTGTGCTGTGCCCAAATAATGAGATTTCCATGAAAAATAAAGTTCCATTGGGCAAATATTAACAACCTCATCGGACTTGATCGCTTTACCATCCTTAGAGTCTGGCTCAATCTTGAAACCAACTAGTGAACCACACATTCTAACAACACAGTCTAAACAATATGATATCTCAATCATCTCGCCATAATATTTTCTAATAACAAAGAAGAACTATGTCAACAGGTGGGTATCATATTTTAGGTATTCTGCCCATTGGAAAACATTAGGGAAACTGAAACAAATCGGGAATTGGCAGAAAATAAAAAAATACTGACAGTTATATACTGGTGGTTTGGTGGCTTTAGTAAGATATACTCAGAATAAAAGCCTAAAGTATAAACAATATTTTTATTTAATAGATGATTATAGATGTAGTTTTATGTTTGATAATTTTGTTATTGTGATATTAAAGATTATATTACAATTTCAGTACAGTCTTTTACTTATTCTTTAGAGTAAAGCCCCCTTTAGCATGACATGCTCATAACATGAAAACTAGCTCTAACAGACACTCTAACTCCATACACAGACTCTCACTCCCCTTCTCCACTAAACCTAGGCTCACCCCTGGCACTAAGTCCATATGCTAACAAACACACTCACTCTTACATATGTCAACACAGAATAACACTAACACCATACAGTCACGCTTATACACATATACTAACACCATACGCTCACACTTCTACCATACATACACTTACACACTCATTAACTCCACCTCTCCTATTATCAGCGCAGCTCTCGCTCCTTCCCACATGCGGAGCCCTGTCTTTATTGCAGTTTGCGTTCTCAGCCCAAAAAACGGAATCAACTAAAGACTCCAACATTCTCATGGACCAATACTGTTATATTCATTTCCCGTATTAACTCCTATGACCAAATGTCTGGTTGTCATTCATTTGTATTTATGGCCTTAACATATGTAAATGATGTCACACCGGTACTTACTCCGAGTTCCAGGTCTGGATTTAGTGGTTTTATGCTTCTAATTATTGGGGAGTGAAAGTAAACCAGGAAACGTCAGCACATGTGTTAATCAGCCTAACCGTCAGAGTCACTGACCAAACTACCCTTTGTACAAGTTTTAAACCGATGTGTATCATACAGTTCATATGCATATCTCCTCTGATTATCACTTGGTAAGAAAGTTAAACATGAGGAGGGGGGGGGGAGTTTGATAAGTAGAACTGCAAATATTAGCAAAATTCAGCCCAGATGACAACAGGGGGATAGATTTTTTGCATTTCTTTCTCCATGTTTACAAGGCAATCAAACAGTGAAGACAGATGTTACCGTACATAAAAGCACTGTTCTCCAATGCAACACATATGGATGAATTATGCAGATGTTTTAAAACTAAATGATGGTTACGTGGACTTTTTAAAATACCATGGCTTATGTATCACGTGGGTGCACTCTTAAAAAAAAAAAATTATAAATATCATTCATTCTTAGAAATCAGTTTGATATCATTATATTTTTTGGTTCCAAGTATGTGCGGCTCTGTTAAAAGTCATTAGGCGCACAGCCTCTGGCTCATGTTTTCCAGGTTTGGTATCCTGCGCTGAAAGGTAATCTAGCACATAAATGAGGCCTACTAAGCGTATGGTGGAAGGTCCAGGGGAGGTAGGTCGTCAGCTACAAAAACATGGGTGATCAGACATTTCTGGTGTGCCACTAGTCACTGGAGAGTTGGGGACGATGTTGATCTCCCTTTTACATAATTAAGGCCTGGTAACCCGGTGGAAGCCATGGTCAAGCACTGGAGACAGCTGTGTTGATCGAGAGACAAGATGGGGTCAGTAACCAATAACGATATACCCGTGGTCAGGTGAAACCTGAGGTCAAGAATTGCAGACCACCAGATCAAGAACAAGCCAAAGTTCAAAATGGTATAGCAGAAGAAGCATGGTGCAATACAGGAGTCAAAATGCACAAGGGACTATCACAGGAAACAAACAGATGTATACAGAGGGCTTAAATAGTGCAACGCTTGTGGGTAATGTTGCAGTACTCTGTGCGGCCTGGGATAGCAGAGGTGACGCCTGACGCCGGCATTTCCTGCTGTTGTTGTGAAGAATGCTTGACATACAGATATGTCCTATAGAACTATAGAGTAGCCTGAAAAAGTGTGGAGAAGTAATGTGGGAAGGCTTTGGCCTGACCGTGTCACAAACCTTGAAAGCTTTTGTTTTGTTGACGAACATGCGAAAAAAAATCTGCAAGCAATTTATGCGTTTGGGAAATTGATTGTGAAGGTTTTGATGATATGCAAGAGAAGGATGTTAGACATTTTAATGAAGCGTGTGGCAGAGTTCACCAATAAAGAACTGGATATGATAGCTCTGCAGGGGCAGTGACCCCAAAGATTGGGTGCCGATGGTGGGACAGCTGTCCAAAAAGACAGAGGGATTTGATCCAATGCTGGAAGGCAGCCTCTGGTTTTAAATGGCAACTGGACTTGACATTTCTTCTGTTGATGAAATACTGAAAGATTTCAGGATGAGATCAAAACAAACAGAATACTTTCAGTCAGCTCTGGTGAGAAAATCTCCCACACCGCCAACAAGTCATGTGGGGCTGAGTATGAAGGAGGAAACAGCTGATGTTTCAGATGTTGAGCTGCTGTCCATCTCACCATCTTCATCACCCACTGCAGCATGCTTCATCCCTTGGTTCTTTTGAGGGCAGCCATGATTGAGATGATTACAATACAGTACCCTCAGAATGCTATCACTCCTATTAACAGGGTTCATTAACTTTTGTTTCTTAATTTTACATGTATTCAATGTTAATGAAATTGTATTTATTTCTGAACTTTAAATGTTCTGTGTAAATGTTTGTTTTATAATAATGTGTGTGTATGTGCATTTGCGTGTGGATGTGTGACTGAGTGAATGAGTGGGTGTGAGTGAATGAAATTCTGTATTTTTAATGTGTTTGCAAGGATCCTAACTTGTAATTAGCAAGGATTGATTGAATATAGCTTTCTGGTATCAAACAGCATTACACAGGCTTGTTTAGTACTAAATTTCAAAATGTTATCATTTTGGTAAAAATGATAGATCTGCTTAAAGGCATCGCTGTAAATGATAATGTATGTGACATTGCTAACCTCAGACATCTCTAAACCTGTAATTCCAATAAATCTGGTTTGCATTATCACAATTATACCATATTCATGTGGCATTATCACTTGTGTAACAATTTCACGTTTCAGAATTAGATTTCTATCTGATGTACTTTACCTTTTTATTCAACAAGTACGTGATATTCAAACTTAAATACTATTAGTGTATTAGTATATTTATATACTATCATTAGTATATTAGTGTCTGGAAAATACTACAGATAGATCCAAATCACATTTATCCGTGGAAGTAGTGATGCAGTGACACAAACTCAATGTTATCCAGTGACCAGGATGAATTATCAATATCTTGGGAAGAAAAAAAAGAAAAATCAAATGTTAACAAATTAATGAACATTTTGCAATGTTAAGTACATAAGGACAGCACAATGTTTATTAAAATGCATGATCCATGTATGAAGCAGTTCTAGACAAACAGCAGAATGAGCAAACAAGGACATTCCCCTGGTATAGGCCATTTGTATCCGGGAAAAAAATGAAGCAATTCCGGCGCAAATAGCGGAAGCACATTTAGAAGCAAGCACCAAAGAAAGCACATAAAGCCAATGTTAAATTGTTTCGTCATGATAAACAGCACACTATGTAACTTTCCAAAAAATCAATTGCCAGTGTCATACCATGTCATTTTATTACTGTAATGCAAAGGTTCCCCAAGTACCCTGAGACTGTAGAACGAGTACTGCTATTTATACACGTATCTAGTCCTTTATACAAATATACAAATATTCTTTAAAATGTATTCTGAAATATGATTTTGTTGCTTGCATTATGAATTTTGGAAAGGCATGACATTGTATTGTATTGCTGACAGCTCGTGTTCAGATAAGTCTTGGTGGCTCAATGATTCAAGTCAAGAAAAGAAACTTGGCTAAACAAAAGCATAGAATCTACATTTTATACAAAAACACGACTAAAACATCATATTTCTTAAATGTAAAATCATTTTTAGTTTTGATATAAGTTTTTCATATGTCGTCTAAACCAATAAATGCATTCTACACAATGGCTTTACATTAATAGCAGGATCTTACCCTTAACCCTGAGATATTTAATGAAATATTGTGCTTTCAGTAAATATTTTTAACTGGCAAAAAATTAGATGTTTTTCCAAATTAACTATTTTTAGCATCCCATGGCATAAAACAACTAAATCAATTTACAATTTATACAACTGCATATGTAAAAAAAAAAAGTTAAATTACGTAAAGTAAACGTGTACACTTGTTTCACTCCAACATGCTGATGGGACTTAATTAAATTGAAGTGTATGTAAGCTTCTTATGATCTGTCATGGGACAGCATTAACTCAGAGGGCAGTAAATTAAGTTTCAGGGATAATGAACGTTTTATGGCTAATAAGCACGCAGTGCGTGCTCGATCATTGCTACACGCCGAGTACCATGACCAAGCCAGCTAGCAGGTGTTCCTGGCCTTAGTGAGCTTTCATACCCAATTATGATTTCAACAGCTGTGAAACATTTGAAGTACACCATCCTTCACCACGTCTTAAATATGCCTCTCACGTCTTTCATCTCTTAAGACCATCTAGAAAGCCCAGTCTATCATATTTTAACGTTGAGGTCACGTTAATGTATAGTAAATATTGTGCTCATCCTTAACTTGCATGTTTGGTTGAAAAATATGTGGGGGGGAACCCTATGAATTCATATCACTTCCATATTGTGAAAATCATTCCATCAGTTCTATGAGTCACAGTTATTAGTACAATCATTTACGCCAGAAATGGGCGCCACAATATAAAAAGTCTAGAAATTGGTTCAAAGGGACTTTGTTATAAATTGTGTCTTGCTTGTTGTAAGTTGTTCTTGATGAAGACTAAAAAAAAAAAAAAAAAAAAAAAAAAAGCTTACGTATAGTGTGGGACGTAGGGGTGATAAGATGGTAAATGACATGTATATAAAGATAACCAGGTAAAACCTGTACACTTATGTATACTGTATATATTTATTACTCCAAACAATGCGGAGTATTTTGGTTTACATAACAAAAAAAATGGAAATTTTACAAATTATTACTTTGTAACTAAATGAAATTAACACAAGGTGGACTTAGCTGTTAAGTTGAATATCTAATTAGATGACTGCATGACAAGCCAGTGAAATGTGAACATTATTTATATAATAGAAGCCAATGATGCAGACGTGACGTCAGATTTCAAGGTTATTCGCTTGTGCCAACGTTCCTCCTAGTTTGGCTGGGAAGGTTCCTGGTTCCCCAACTTGGCCTGGGATAAACAAGACTTCTTATTCTATATCTAGACTAATGAAGCTCCTACAAGTGCTGGGGAATGGAAAATGCCACCTCCCAACTTATGTAATACGGACTCTAGTAACATTTTGCTTTATGCTAATGTATTCATCTTCCAGAGCTATTAGACAAGTCAATATAGTTCTGCAGCGGTAGAATATCTTCAACTGGGGCCCTGCCTTCTTCTGTTAAGGAATGCTTCAGTAGAAGTGTAATTTTCTCTCTTATAAACAGGAACAGATGGTTTAATTTGAAAAAAATAACTTCAATATACTTTAAAAAACTATGAGGACTAGAATGTCATTGGTGGGTCTCATGCGTATCCATAAGAACTACCTAGCCGTATGACTACTATATCGTTTCAGGTGTTAAAATCCAATTTCAATAGCAGATATCTCACCCGACTAATATTTTTGTTCATATTATAACAATAGCAAATGCGCGTAGCAACTCCGTCCATCTTGATATCACCCAGGATAACCTCACAAATGGCGGAAAACAAGAGTAAATATTTAGACTTTAGTTTTGAAAGCCTAAGTAATGCCTTATCCATTATAACGTACGCAAATAACCTCGTGAAACAATCCTTTTGTTTATGTTATATGCAGATGTACTTTAATTCATCAATGTGAAATCTTTATTTTTATATAAAATCTTAAAGCCAATCAGCTGTTAGCAACTATTTTCTCGCCGCTAATTCTTTTCATACGGAGAATGTCAAAAATTGTATAAATAATTCAAAAAGTAACAGATGTATTCAAGACACGTGTTTAATAAAGTGTGTAAAGTGAGTAATATCTAAGAAATTAATTGAATAAATATTTGCAATTTCAATGTATTGCCACTCATTAATAGAGTACTCCTGGGAAATTGCTTGAATGAAATGGTCTATCTAGGCTGATAAAGACCTGGATGATGAATAGTAATATTAATACAATTATCATGCAAACTCACTGGATACTGCAGAGGACTAACGAGGACTAATCAAAGTTTGGAGTCTTACAGCAGGCAAATAATGGGCAAACCAGAGGAGTTGAATGGCACTTACCTGCCCCAAGATCCAAGGTTCCCAGTCTAGTTATTTGCTTTGTATTTGGTTTTATTTGGAACTATATAACTAACTTTTTACAGCAAAGTTGTGAACGTCTCATTTTGAGAAGCTGACGTTTTGTACATCAGGAACATAATGAGCCGACTAGACGGGTCAATGTTTCTCATCAGCTATCAAATTCTGTGTTTCTACATTTCTGTATCAAGTTAACTACCCTGGCACAGAATAACACAAGTGTACTGAAATGTCTCTCAAATCCCCTTCCATGTATAGCTATAGCTATAGCTATATATATATATATATATAAAGATTTCGTTATTGGAACCCAAAACTGATATCACTGTCTGGCTTCCATGTAAAGACTTTGAGGATCCTACTTACGGTAACTCCTATTGAGAAGGATGAGTTTTTGTTGCTGGCCAGATGTTTGCACTGATGCTCCAATACTCTAGAATAGATGCAGTCTTTCTAAATAAGTTATTTTAAATTAAGCATAGAGCCCACTGCCTGCGTGGAGGGAGTATAATTATGTAATGTTATCTGTTAAAATACCTAATAGCAATGGGCTACATCATTATGGATACAGTGATTGGCTGAAATAATCCATTTCATAATGGTAATATTGAAAATATTTTGAAACAATAATAAAAAAATAATTAAAAACACACTTGGACAGAAGTTTGGATGGGACATCATCATAGCTAAAATATTAAGAATTCTAGAGAAATAAATACCTATAATTAGTTTGCACATACAATATGGACATAAGTTAATGGCCAAGATATCAAATTCATGGTTACTCGGCTACAGTACATCAGTTTGTGGGGTACAGTACGGTCTTAAACCATTCTCAACCTGGCCATAAAAAAAAAAATCTTCCCCAACTGAAACACATGGCTTAATAAACATAACTGCAAGGGGCAAGATCAAGCCATCAGGATGGTATTAATCAAAAGGTATAGATATCCTAACAGCACATACACATAATAACTCATTAATCAAAGGAAGTGATGGGTTCTAATAAAAAAGGTTTTGGAAATTCAACAAAGCAGGGATACTATTACTACTACTTAAAAGCCCCTATCTGAGGCATACATATTGGGGATTCAGGGCACAATATGGTCATATATTGTTTAGCCCGCCACAACGTCAAAGTACCCCAAGTTTAATTTTCCATGGCTACATTGCTTACCAAGGAGCCGAATCCGGGGACCGCCCTGCATTTTAACCCACCTACCGCACAAGGTGTCACTAATAAGGCATCTATGTAATAGGATGGGTGGTCTGCCCTAAGGTTAGGTCATTAAAACCAGTCTGACATTTTTTTTAGCTTTGGCAAATGTGTTTTTGTGCAGGTTTTGGGAGTACGGCTTGCCTCGTCGTGGAAGATTTTTACAAACCAAAACAAATGGCATCAAATTAAATAATAAATTCTCATTCTGCTCTATTTTAACCAAATCTGCTTGCACAATGAAATATAATAAAAACATTTTTGGATTAGCATTGGAGAGAAAATCCTGTTTTGATAAAACAATCGCAAATTTTCCTTATTAATATACAGTAATGAATCATGCTATAGCAAAGCATAAAAACAATAATTAATATTTTTCTTTACGTAGAGTATACTCCGCTATGAATACAATCATTTTCAGACATCAAAGACAAGGAAAGTTTCCAGTGCCATGTATTTATGCCTGAGGCCTCTTAAGATTGAGTCAATTACCTAAGGTCACCGAGGGCAGCAGAAAGATCGAATCCATATTGTTCTAACAGAGACTTAGTGTCTGGTCTGCTACTAACGGTGAAAATCCCAGTTATTTTTTGTTATATCCTAGATATATTTCATACGGGGCATGTATTTCTATTGGGAAAGATCAACATTTTTGATACACATTTGTGTTTTGAGCTAAAATAAAAATTAATTCTCTGTATGCATACTTAGAGACAGTTTTTCGTAGATGCAGAGTTCCAGATTTTTTTCCAACCTAGTACCAACTAACTGCTCGTCCCTACTATGTCCAAACATTGTATTTGTAACTATTTCCATAGGTAGAATATAGCACGATTATTGCATATGAGCTCCTAGGATATAGATCTTGCCCGCACCACTTCATATAATATTTATTTATTTTCTAAAAGAAATGGTGAGTTCTCAATAAACTATCTCCACCTAATGTATCGGTTTGTCTTAGTCTGTCAATTCTCGTCTTGTCATACCCCTTGAATATATGAATTGTATGAATCACTGCGTAGATTGTTGGTGCTATATAAATAAAAGATCATAATAATAATAAATAATAACTAAATGTTAATTGTAAAATACTGTACAGGTATTATGAAGAGCTGGCCCCTGTCACCACTGCCTGGTCTAACCCCTATGCACGGCAGGACACATCAAAGACCAGGGCATATGGATACTATAATTACAAGGACTGCAATTTTCTTACCGTGTTAAATATACTTGGTTGTGTAAAGTGCAAATGGCGGCTTCTATTTTCTCTTTATGTCTTCCCTAGGTCGATGCTCTCTGGCATTATTTTTGGCCCCTGTCAGCGTTCCCTGGCTTATAATATATCGGTTCTTTTATCCTTGCTGCAATTATTACCTTCAGATGGAATTCACACGAGGTGCTTGACCTTGTTATTGTTACAGGTCTAGATCCCTGTTTAGCGTCTAACAAAACAGAAGGACATGTAGGAAATCCTGTAAGAAAGGTTATGGAGGCAAAGTTAATGGTCAGACTCTGTATTTCTGGTAAAGATCTGTTCCACTAGATATTTAAGATCATGCCAAACAATCCTAAATATATGGTGGATGTTTGATACAAGATTAGCATTCCTTGCCCATCATATAGAAGTCAAGAATCTATTGGGTTTGGATTAATTGCTCACTTTTGTCCATGTAATAAAATAAGTTATTATTCAAACATGTCTAATTGTTTTAACTTTGGCAAAGTGTTATTATTCAAATCAGTTCATTCATGCATGTAAAAGGCACATAAGTGTGGATCATGAAAGGGACTACGACACACATGCATATACTTATATACATATACATATAGGCTATATGTAATATGCCAGGTGAGAGCAATAGGTAGCACCTATTTGGATTTCTGTAAGGCGTTTGACACTGCCCTCCATAGACGACTAATTGAATAGTTGAATGGATAAAGCAATGATTGAGTGAAAGGAGACCAAAAGTTGTAGTCAATGTTGTATATTCAGAGGAAGGACTTGTTACTAGTGGGGTACAAAAAGTCTCACAGGTAAGGTATATCTTTTTGCAGATGAGAACCGTCCGCAGCAAGGTAGACATCAAATGATTTAGGGAAATGAGAAGAATGATTCAGAGCGTGACAGCTGTAGTTTAATGTTGATAAATGTAAAATAATGCACTTGGGACGTAAAAATTCAGAGGCGGAATATATAATTGAGAACACTGTTAACACAGCAATAAAGCATCAGAAAAAAGCGACGCAGGGTGCGGGGATGTATAGCGAGAGGCATTAAGTGGGAAGAGGGTGGTGGTTCTGCCAGACTTAGAGTATTGGGGACAGTTCTGAAGGCTACGTCTCCAAAAAGATATTGACATTTTAGATCTCTTTAAGGGATCTCAATATTTATGGCTTGAAGGAAAGAGAGATGGGTGATGTGTTAGGAATAGTGACTGAACTTAAACATTTATGGGACAGGCATAAAGCTATTCTGAACCTAAGACCAGACCACCAAGACTGATCAAGGTCTGAGTCTTTACATCAGGACTAAACACGCCAACTCGTTCTTATTTGCTGTCAAATATGTTTCCATGTTAATCCAACATACGATAATAAAAATGCTCTGAGAAGAGAGAGCAGCGTTAAAAACACATTACGAGGAAGCTCAGCACATAAGTCGCACAGCAGGTGGCACCTAGTAGGGTTTTTCCAATTTAAAATAATAAAGTTTTGGATTCAGCAAAAATCTAATTATAAAGTATACGGATTGAGACTTTTCTATATTTCTTTAAGAAATTAGATCACTTTGGAAGTAGATAATAAAATGTACATCGAAGAATATTGATTGAAACGCTTAAAAAAAACGTGTGCATCTGTTTAAAATAAAATACGTAATCTAAAAACGCATGTGTGCATGAAGTTCCTGTATTTCAATTCTTCCATCAACTTTTTACCTGATTTGCAGATACAGGCTGGATCATATGTACAATAACATATATTTACAAATGTATATAAAATATTTTGACTAATCTACAATGATGTATGTGATTTTTTTTTAATGAAATGAGCATAAGAAAAGAGCATTGACTTTCAAGTAGTAGAAGTCTCTTTTGTCATAAAAAGAGTAATTTGTAATGTTTAAGATTATTACGCTGGGTTTAGTAGCCAGGTCATGACAGCATAGCTATAGCAGGCAGTACAAGGTAAGTAGGAAAAGGTCCAGGACTTGAGATTAGGATTTTAGGATACAAAAGTATGTCCGCCACTGACGTATCGTGGTCTAGCTGGGCAGTGGTGTCCCCGTGGTGTCTCAACGGGCCAGTTACAAGGGAGATCTTTGATTATTACTATTATTGTATTACTGTACAACTTGAAAGTAGCTCATCATGGCTGTAGTCGAGTTGATGCAAACGGTATTCGGGGATTCTTGCTTACAAATTCCACCTGAAATGATGTACAAGTCCACCTATGCCCCCTAACCCCATATTCTAAGGGACAGAGTAAAAAAAAAAGTTAACACTAACTAACACTAACTAAATTGAAGACTCTACGGCAAGCAAATTAACTCTATTAAAATTGATTTTGCATGGATGCTTTTTTTGTTATAACGTACGTAACTTTTACCGGCGCAATACGAAGTGGGTGTTGATGAATCACATCTAGACGTGATTCACGAATGACGATGCCGTAGCTTCAAAGCTCCAAAACGTTATTACATTTCAGCCTTTACTGTAATTTTTATGGATAATATAATTAAACGGCTTTATACCCAAAGCAAAACAAATTATCTTCATCTAAATTAGGTTATTTGTTACATCATATGAAAGTAATGAAGATTAAGAAAGTTTTTAAAATCAGAAAGGTATAAAAACATGTAAATGCACTTTTATGCCATTTCATATTCAGATTAAAGAGATATTATTTAATACATTTAGCAGCCGCCATCTTTCACACCATAAATCAATATATCAGGGAAATTTCAATTTTTACCAGTTTCTTTGTATTTTTTTTAATAGTTTCCTAAGTACTCCCAAAGCATTCCAAAACACTAATAGTTGATTGACTTCATTGTCGGGACATGATAGACAATTCTAACGTGACAATCCTTGTCAAATTTCATGACTTAATGTATTGCATTTGAGAATCTTTTGTTGATTAAAAAAAAAAAAAAAAGATATTCTGCAAAAATCCTTACATCTATCAGGAGAGGGAATTCTTTATGTTCACAGGCGAGATGCTAAGGTATTTTACTTACTTTATGAGGATTATACATTTTATGAGATAAATTAGGTTCATGGGGACTGTAATAATTCCTGATAAACTTGGCAAAGGGGCTTGACAATACACAAAAAAAATCAGTATCCTCATCACAATAAAATAAAGGAAAATTATAGTGTATATACCAATATATATTTATATTTATACATATAGCTACAATAATAATCAGTAAGGTTAAAAAAGATGCTTATATTCTGTGATCCTTCATATTGTAAACCAGATTGTTTTATGAAATATCTTGGATTTTTCTTCAGCTCTGATACTTTCTTGTATCAATAAACTTTGAATATCTATTAAATGAACATGAGTCGAGGAGAGATTGCTTTGATCTGCTTTAAGACCACAAATTATATTTTACACGGTCATAATAACTTCCTTATTACATTCATAACACAAGATACATTTTATCTCGGTATCACATGGAGTAACAGCTGGCACGCAGCATGTAAAATAACCCATTGATCGCCAGAAAGGTACTGCAAAACACATTGAACACCTTTTGGCTTAGTGTGCAAGCAACACAGAGGTAAGCAGCGGGCCCATGCAGAAGTGGTCACAGGGGTCTCCAGGGGGCCCCCTAGCGTGGAGGGCCCTGTCGCAGTTGCGACTGTGGTTATTGCAGGCTCAAGGGGCCCTGGGATAGCCACATACCCACCCCATGCATATTTAAATTCCCTCAGCATCTACCACTTCTGATGGTTGGATGTTCCGTTTATCTTACTATTTCAATAGAGTAAAACATCCTTACATTACTCTAAGCCTCCATATCTCATAATAGATCCTTTTACTTCAGATCACTCATGCATATTGATAAAATGGCACCAATGGGATTATGTATAAATGGAGTAATAGTAAAGAAGGTCTGAAAGTGGTCTTGTCATTTTGCAACAGAAAATATTTATACATAGCATATATAAGCCATATCCTCAATATAGGGGGCAGATGGATTCCACCCAACTGATCTAGTGATGATCAGCAAAACCATTGAGTTCTCATCTTTGGATAACAGAAAGGGGCTATCCAAAAATTAAAATGTAAGAAGTCTGATGCGTAAGAAGTAAAAAACAAACAAAAAAAAACTAATGGCAGTCTGCAACCTATGACAGCTGGTTCTTCATGGCCATTGGTTGCACAGGAGCATGTATGTATACTTCTGTGCTGCAGCAGCACCTAGTGATTGGAGGATGCATTACATCCTCTTATTTGAATGTACCCCAATGAACTTTGATATAAATCATACATAGAGCAATGTATACTTCAACTTATGGGGGCACTGGTACATGGAAGTATTGCTATGAATATACAATCCCCCTTAGTTAACAGGGGCTCCTGGGTCCCATATTTCTTTTTTTATATTTTTGTTCTGTGTTCAAGGAAGGAGGTGTGGTAGAATTGTGTCACATTTACCATAGAAAAATTATATCATAGGTAAACAGTGCATCCTCTGTAATAATGTTTGATTTTTATTGATTACAATTTATCTCAACCAAGTACAACTACTAAAACTGGGATACATATAAATATTTCCCTAAACTATTATAAAGCATGTCTGAATACAAAATTGCAGTTTGAAAGGAAATACAAGGGCTGAATAGATCAGCTTCCTCAAAGTCCCGTTTCTTGGTCTATTGGACCAGTGAGAACTATTTCATGAATACACTTATATGCATATCAATGCAATATTCTCCATTTTCCCAAGGAAGTGCCATTATCACATTATCATGAATGGGAGCTTACAGTATGTGTCCAAAATAGATCATTCAAGGCTGAACACCAGATCTAATTAATTCAAGTAACGAGCTACAGTTGGCAAAGCTTTATTAATGTACTTTTTTTAATTAGACTGAACCCTGCTTAGTGTATTTCATTGCTGAAAAAGAAAAAAATCACATTAGTTCATCAAATGACATGAAGAAGGTTATTGTTCGCCCCAACAGATGTGTTCGAATAAGCCCCTCTTTGTGTAACTTATCAGCGTCTATGAATTGCAGCCATTAACCAGCCTTACAAAAGAATACAGTAGAACTTAAATATATACTGTAAAGTAATCTGGTTATTTAGATAATCTATTTTCCTGAACAATTATTTTTCTAAAGGAAATTAGACAAGTTTCAATATTTTCAATACCCCTTCTTTTTTTACTCCGCTGAGAAATCAAGAATATAAATATATATATATATTCTTGATATGGAGTTCAAAATGTATAGCGTATAAAATTCTTAGAATGCATGCTCTTGGGAAGGGATTTATTCCTTCCAGATCAGCTGAAACGGTTACCCCATGCCAACTTTATGTTGTATTTCAAAAAAACCTGATTACTTTGTTTTACTTTTGGATCAGATTAATGAAATAAAGCTTGCACAAGGCCAGTTTATGTTCGTATATGGAACAGCTGTTTCAAATTATCCACCTAATGCATGGAATCAGTCAGGATCTAAGGAGAGAGGCTAGATGTTCCCTTTGCTCGTATACGTACAGACCACCTTGGACCTTTTTTTCTTGTCCTCTGGCAATGGCATATTTTGCATATTATTATAACGTCTGATATTCATAAAGTTGGTTACCCTATGCATCCCTGTGCTAGGGCATCAGAATATTATGGGATTCCGTTGTCATGTAGAGACTCTGATAATTAAAACCATAGCTAAACTGTAATATGGTAACTCAATTATTAAATTAGCGGTTAATGCATCTCCCTTTTTTAAGCATTTGCCCCTGTAAGCTCTTCTTATCCAAGTGGCCTCTCTTTTAGGACCCAAGGGGGTCTCTCTACGTTTCTGTTCCCCGTCTCTATGAAGTACTGATTGGAGAGACAGAAACAAAAGTAACCGGTATCCTGCTGTATCATATATCTAAACAAAGTCCTGTTCAATAATTGTGCTCTTCTAATAAGATTCTTCTTCCATATAATCCCAACCACTGCAAAAAAACCACATAGCAGTCCA
>VKOC01000006.1:40414999-40439782 GCA_009364415.1 Spea multiplicata
ATGCTGAGAAGTACAGGCAGATACTTATCCACCATGCAATACCATCAGGGAGGCATCTGATCTGCCCCAAATGTATTCTACAGCATGACAACAACCCCAAACATATAACCAAAGTCATTAAGAACTAACTGCCCAGTTCCTTAAAACATGCATGTGAGCGTACCTACAGTACTATAGATAAATAGATAGATCCATTCACTTATGGGGACACGATAGTCATGAAGTCAGGAAAATATTTATGCAAAGCAGTTTTGGCTCCCACAATGCTGAAGACACGATATAACTGTAGGTTTAAACATTTAAGCCTTGCATCTATCAAGAAATGGTCACATATGTCCTGGTCCTGCAAGCAGAGATACTGCTTTTATTGTGCTGCTACATTAATACATTAATTAATTAAGTATATAAACACAGTGGGGTCTACTCAACTCCCAGGTATCATGATGCACCAAGGGAAAATATACTGAGTTTCCCTCTATCACACATTACCAAATTAGTGGAGAGTTTTAAGAAATCTGAATAATCTGAATAAAGCAGAGCCAACTGGACCATTTTTAGCACAGTCTAAAGCTCAAGTTCAAATGTCAAAGTCTCCTGGAGACGCCAAAAGCAAAATGCATACACGCACCTATACATTTATGTAGCCATTTAAGGGACACTTCATACAGAAACATCCTTACAAGAATGCACACACATGCATACAAACTGACTTCCATACATATGGGCAGAGTATCCCTGGTCCTGTGACTGCAGGCTGCTGGCTGGGGGGGTCCTCGCATAGTACTTTTTTTTACTATTATAATGCCCCGATGAACATAAGCGTTAAAAACAGGTCAAGATGTACGTTGGAAAGAATAGAAATGAACTACCTTGATTATATTAGAGGTTGCACACGCCAGTTCCTTTATCTCTGCTTTATTTCTCTTATTTTGAGTTGAATTTCATTCTTATGAGATCCGTGTTCCTGCCGAGCAGCATAGAAATATATAACATACGGAGCAGCAACCTAATACAATTCAAGTAGCTAATAAATATGCATCATCTTTAACAAATTTAGTCTTTTTATCAAAATCTGGCACCCTTTAATTTTAGGAATCCAGTGAAACCGTATTGGAACACTGGCATCGCATTCCGTGTAATTGGCACTAATACTAATCTTTATTTATCAGATGGATAACCCTTAGGGTACCAATTAGACAGTAATTTATTGTTACTTTGGAAAGTATAGGGATGGTTGAAATGTAAATCTAATGCCCATTTTTATATATTGAAATATTTATATGTATAAAAGTACTGCTTCTAGCAAATATTTTAAAAAAGGAGCTTGCAGAAATAAATGGTTAGTAAAACTATTAAACTATCTAGTGAAACAAGTAAGATGAAGAACAAGGCTTCAAAACTAAACTAGGTGGCTCCATACGTTCTTATTTGTTGTCATATCTTAAGCTTCGACAGAGATCACAAAAAATATAACTTACTTTGAATTGGGAACTATAAGAATTTAAAGTTGCATGCAGATGTTTGTCTTTGAAGCAATAATTGTCTTCGAATGCCCATGTAAAAGATGTAATCAGGAAAACCATTAAGGAATTGGTGGAATACGTGTTAGCCTGGGCGCTTATCCCCGGTTCCCAATACAAGTAAGTCAAATAATGAACGTATATCACGTGAGAACATCCTTGTCAAAATGCAACATGCGGTATCTATTAAGTATACATATATCTGTAAGCATCAGAAAAATGCAAACTACGAGCACAAGACTTACCAAATACGTCAAAGACATTGAAAAGTGTGACATAAAAAGGCCTTTATGGCTAAATTTGGCTTTTTTTCTAACCTAGTCCGTGGCTGATAATATATCTTTAAAAAAATTAACTTTAATATAATAAAAATAGAGTAAATGCCAGCAACTACAAAACGCATGTCGGGAAAAATTAATTATTCTACATCAGCAGCGACTCCAGGAACAATATATAGGGGGCAGATACCAAAGTCAAAACTGGAGGGCACAAATAAGTTCCACCACTAAAACATGCCACTATAAAGCTGAATATATAAAAATAAGATGCCAACAGACCAGAGATACCTTTTTTTGGATTAACGTAATACTTAAAAGACAAGCTTTCAAAAGATTTCCTCTCTTCCTTGGGTATTGCTTCAGACCTGAGAAAGAACATTAAACTATCAAAAACTTTTCTTTATAGTTTACAAATAAGTGCAGAGACAGAACATGAGGCTCTCACGCTACCTGGCTGTTGTAAGCGAGGCAAGAAAGGAAAAATGTGCCCCCTCAGAGGTTATTTTTTTTAAAACTGCATTTACACATCACTGCCCATAAACACACATATAGACATACACTACCTTTACACACACCTGCCCATAAACACACATATACACATTGGAGTAACTTCAGGGGTCGACCCTTTCTTCCTGTCTCCCAGTGCCGGTTTCAAAACAGTCTAGAAAGAGCCCTTTCGACCTGGACAGCACCGCTAAAAGTTGGAAGGGCCCTGTTTTGAACATCTGGTTGATGCCAGAGGAGGCCCCTTCAGGCGACCAGTAGAGTCGCCCACATGGCTCTTTAACGCCTGATGGCGCAACTTGGCCTGGGGAGACCATGGTCTCCCCACTGCAAGAGTTAAAGGTTCCGTATGAGTGATTCTATTGGTCATTCTTAAGGACCTTTAACTCTTGGAGTGGTCTCTCCTGGCCAAAATGCAGCACCAGGATTTTAAAGTCTGTACGAGCGATTCTATTAGCAGACAAGCTCCCTGCCGGCGATCAACCAATGATGGCAGAGGAGGCCCCTGACGGCGACCAATAGAGTTGCTTGCACGAACATTTAAAATCCTGGTGCCAAAGCTGCTGCATAGTGCGTACCGGGTTAACCCCGCATTAACCCCTTATACAAAAAAACGACAAATGGCAATATTCATGGAATTTACGAAGAATTTCCCCCCCCACGAAGACGAACAAGAAGACTGCTGGCGGCTCCCCAAGTTCTAATATATATTATACTTAATTATTATTATTTATATTATATATAAACGTACACGCGAATGTCTTTAAATTAAAATACAAGCCACGTATATGAAATGCTGTAAACTTAAACCAAAAACAGCAGAACTTTTAGCCCTACACCTACCAATGCTGCAGGAGGTAAACAGTATTTCTAACATGGCGGGACATCTAGCCCATGCAAATAACTGAATAAGGAAAGGAAGGTCAATATCTGATTGAATCATCCTCCAGTAGGCTCGATATATAGAGGGGGTTTAAAAAAGCTTCCTATACCGACTTCAGAAAGTATAGAGTGACCGGTAAGACAGAATACTGCACCTGAAATATGAAATGCAAGATGATAAAGTCATCCATCTTTATTGGACACCAGGGAGGTAAGGTCTGTTTCGTCTTCTTACTTTTACGAAGCTTACTTGTAGACTGAGGTGGGAGCGGAGCGTTCATTTCTCATGGAGTCAGGACTAGAATAACTCATGAAGCTCACCCACAGACATGGCAGTAAATCAACTGCCAGGGAACTAAATCACGAGAACCACAGAAAAAAAAATGAAAAAGATGGGCTTTATCGGAGAGTCATTGGTGTTCTGGAAATATGCCAGTTCACGTCACCTTTTTAATAAAATCTTTATACCATGTCAGACCCACGCACGCGTCAATGGAACATTGTACTGCGTCTGAACCGTAGGCCGTGAAACGGCTTCATGAAGCCGCTAGGCATTTTCACAACTTCCTGTACGTAAATAGGGGGCACTTTTGACCCTCAGCATTGGCAGCTCTGGGATTCATTCTTTTTTTTAGCTTGACAGTATTTCTCTCTCATTTTTTCTCATGTTGTCAGAATCCGAAAGGTTCATTTCTTTAAAAACAGAACAACGTAAAATAGACCCAACTGAGAAAACTGTGTTTGCGTTTTGCAGAGAATAATGCAGAACAGATCTGGACATGCGAGCGGGAGGCCCCCCTGTAAAACGCGTTCCGCGGGGAATATCAATCTTTTTCAGATATTCATCTGTAAAGTTCAAATGTTCGGAGAATGTAAAGGTATGAAGGTAAACGCTCCTGCGGCGGGGGCTACATCTGTCGGCACTGATCAGCTCTTATAGCCGTATTCACCAACGGGTTTGCTGTGGAACGTAACGGCTCCGAGACCTAAACAGGACCTCCAGCTCAGTTAACGCGAAGCCTGAACTCTATAGAAAAGGTTGTACAATCATAACGCGGTTTGGGGAAGTCAGTTTCAGCCGGCAGATGAATTGATACAACCCCCCCTGTCAGCAGTAGATTAGAATAACACTTAAATTAAAGAAAGCAAGCATTGATTGACACGGAATGATTATTTGATCGGTTTTAGCTTGATATAAACATTTTAACTGGGCTGCTGACAAATGGAAGGATTTTAAATGAACAATTTACACCACATACAAAAAACTGACATTCTAGACTTTCTTTTCTATATTGCGCAACAATCATATTCATAGCAGGGTGACAGCATCCGCCATGTTTCCCAGGACATGTATAATGTTTACATATTGATGACCGTCCCAGATAAAATGCTGCCCTGCAGTATGGGGGATGTATAACTATTACTTCCCCTCTGTAAGTCTATACACCCCCCCCCATATAGGCCGGTCAGCAATATGTAAAAAACATGGCGGATGCGGTCAACCTAATTCATACCTATCTAGCCAATAAAGTACTTATATAGGCAGCAATATGCTAATTTATAGATCAAAATACGAATTGCCCTTTCTAGCCATCTATCTAGAAACATAGAATCTGATGGCAGATAAGACATATTTGCCCCATTTAGTCTGCCCATTTTTCCTGATGTAAAGACCTTAACCAGTTATTGATCTTTTCTTAGATATAGGATAGCTTCATGGCTATACCATGCATGTTTAAATTCCCATATTAGCCTCTACCACATCCGATGGGAAGCTGTTCCATTTATCTATTATTTATTTTCTTTATTTAGCTATGCATTATGCAGCGTATCAAAGTAAGTGACTCGGGTTACCAGTCTCTATGCCAGATTTAGGCTAACAGAGAATCGTGGGAATTACTGTTCATTAAACACAGTTTCTTTACTCCTACTTTGGCAAAATAACACTCCATGCAAAGAAAAAAAATATTTAACCTCTGATTGACCCACATTTAAGAAGCAGAGTTATACTTGAAACATGGCTAAGCAGCTGGTAGCCAAATATTTAGCTAAAATGATCTTTATTCCATTGAACCGAGCGCGATCAGAGGCTAAGTCCGTTCTCTCATTCTATCAAAGACACTTTTGTATATCGATGAAGGTCTTTCAGAAACGGTGTATATCAATGATATTGTTGCCTGAAAAATATTCAATTTCTTGAAACAAGACCTGGAATTTGGGAATCGGAAGTTAATAAAGAGGCGCCATGAAACGGTGTCACGTCATATCCAGAGCTTCTGTCCGCAGTATGTGTTACGATGAAACAATAATTGAAACATTGCGGTATCTATAGTCATAATGCGTTTCCATTTGCCTTCCATGCAGGTTTGACCTTCATAATGAATACGAAACCAAACTCTCCTTCCACTTTAGTGAATAGAATTGTGTGTTCGTATTTATGTGGGGTATCTCTATAGGAATGGAAGCGGTTGTGCCTTTTAAGTATATCTGCTGTATGTATACTTGCATCATATGTGCAGTATGCCTTTGTGTAATTACATGTATCAGTATAACACCACAAGGTCAGCAGCGATATCTCTCCTTCCATCATATATGAGAAATATATTTTATACCGTCTTGTCGGATGGGCGCCTACTTATTTGTATTCATTGTTAGCTTGGGAACAAAAATGTGCTTTCCATGATGGCCCCCTAGCTTTGTCTTTTTGTGCATGAGCATCGGTTCCCCTTCCAGGATGCTGTTTTTGTTCCCAGTTACTAGACTATTTGGAGAATGGGTTCAACTCACGGCCCTGAGTGCTTTTTTGGATCAGACGTTGGCAGATCACTTCTCATAAATAGGTTCTTCAGAGCATTTCGCATAGGATTCCCCCCCCCTAATATTTTACACTTGTTTTAAATCAGCTGGCAAAGGCCATATTTGAACCCTTAGGGCAGGTTTCATTGTGTAGTTTGACTTCTTTATTGCCTTCTTAATTACATTGGCTAGACACATTCTTAAAACCACATGCTGATACACAAACACACACACACTCTAACACCATATGCTTACACATACACTCTCTAACACAATACACAGACACACTCACTCTACTTTCACACAAATCTCCCCCTAACAGTCCTCTCTCTCTCTCTGCCTTTCATAGCTTTCCCTTATTCTCCCTATTTTTCCCACCTCATAGGTTTCCGTCCCTCTTACTTGGTGCGAGCCCTTTCTTCACGCAGCTCACACTGTATGTGAGATGTCACGCTTCTACTGTCACGTAATGTATGTAATGTGCTATGGGACCCAGGTTACAGAGGCATTTAGGAGCAGTACAGGGCCTCCTGGCCTGATAGATATATTATACACACACAGTTATATCTAACTTCTTAATTATGGTTTATATTTTCACAATGCTCTATCCTTATCACATCGTCTAAACTAATATACCAAGCAACAGGCTACTCAAGACAAGGCGGGTAGAGTTCCGTTTTCCATATATCCATCTGGGTGGGTGGAATGAAAGGTGAATATACAACAAGCTTTACCCATAAATCTAGGGAACTGTTCCCCGTCAACGTACTGAAAAGGAAACATATATGGTAATATTTTTTTTTTTTTTTTTTTTTACTTTCGCTATAGATCTCACATTCAAATTCTGTTTCTTGAAACATTAACACATACTTCTTGCCCATAGAATGTTCTTTTTAATGACTTATGTTTTTATGTTTTAATAAGAACAGCTGGACCGTTAAATGATGTAATACTTACAGAAGGACAGATCTTAGCTTTGATATTACAATTTCCATGTACTTAGGTAAGCTGTCAGGAAAATGGCTGCAGTGTTAGCAACAGGTGAGTTATGAGGCATAAATACCCGGTTGCTACTTTATGCGAAAAGATCTCTTAGAAACGTATATATTATATACAATGTAGACATGGCTTGATTTATAGTCCAGACTCCCCTACGCACGGAACTTTTAGCGGGTTTGTCTAGCGGCAGCGGGATGTACTATGCTTTGAAATATTCAGAGCCCCACCACAGCTTGATGGAGGGTCGTCGGTCATCGGTGACCCAATGTAGAACATAGGCATCTGTGCCTAAGGAGACCTCATGCTCCTAAGCATTGTGAGCAGAGAGAGAGGGGGGGTGCTGTATAATAAAAGCATCCAATCAACATTTCCAAAGGCCATAATTAGAGACTTTTGTTCTTGAGGTGTGTTTAGTGGGATGCCTGAGGGGGGGGGGTAGGTTTTCCTATGAATGCATTTAGAACGATGTATTTTGCTTACATGATTTAATATGTGAACAGATTTTGCTGTGACTTTTATGGCTGTAGAACACCGATACCCACCAAACATTGTGAGAAAAGGAGGACACTGTTGCAGCTGCAGAGACCCTATTGTTACACTGAAATAAAAATAAGCAAAAAGTAAATGAAAAAGCATTCTCTGTAAAGCTTCCCCCCCACTCCTTTGTGGGTGCCTCTAAAACATGGTATTGCCTGAGTTTCCTAATGGGGAATTTGCCTTTGTTTCTAAATCTAGTGGAACTTTTCCCTTTTATGTTATTTAAAGGTATTTAAGGTACGTTCCCGCCATCATTTGCATTTTCTCTGCCCCATCCCACACCTTTATGGGCATTCCTGGCTTGTGTATGATTTCCATAGAATCAAAGAAGACCCCTTATATTCATGCGCAGAACGCTCTCCCACTGACTTGAATAGGAGTCCTTTGCGGCTGGAGATTGGTGCGGAGGGGCTGTCTGCAGATAATATTTAGGTTTGGTAAAATCTGTACTTTGAAGTACTTCCTAAGTACGTGAACAAGCACTCAACATGTGGGGCGGTATACCATCCCTTTAACCAAAACTCCAGTGAGCACGGACTGATTGTCTAACGGATAGACCCCCAAAACATAATATTAAGATGGCTTTTGTATTGTTTATCAAGACTTTACAAACCTGCCCAAAAGGGGCTATAATATTGATCTGAGCTTTTTAGATTTATTTTACATTTTAACTCTCCACCTCAGAGATCGGGCTTCTCACTGCTTCCATAGCACATAATTAAGCCCGTACTTTTCTTGAAATATATTATTTCTCCTGAAACAAGACACAATATAGAACAAAAGCAAAACAGTTAATACACCAATCCTCAAAATAAGTAGCAATGTTCTATGGGGTGGCGAAAATTTTTGCCACAAGACAAACATGACATGACTTCAAAGCAAGAAATGATTTGTTGAAAATATTTTAATAAATTACCAAAGATTTTTTCTTGAATGTGAATTAAACTATGTATTTGTTATCATTACTGATGGTGCTATATAAATGAATAGATAATAAATGTATATGAATGAATAAATAGTAATAAATGTATATGAATGAATGAATGAATGAATAGCAATTAATGTATATAACATTTCAGGTATTGTGAGAGCGGTGGAGAGAGAGAGAAGAGGCAACAACATGGGGGGTGAGGGAATCAGATGATTTTAACAGAAATTGTCAGGACTAGTGAAAGCGCGGCTGTGCTAGCAGGGTGATGTAAGCCTACGTGGGGAGGTCTGCAGAAGAACTAAATACCCCCCTCCGATTTGTTTTACACCTAAGCAGTGATTGCTTTTTAAATAGGCCAAATTCTTTTCGGAGGCTACACATGTGCATTGTCGAGCGAGCCTCATATTTCACGATCAGTTGTCCAAAGCTCTCTTAACTAATGTATGTTATTATTTTGCATCAATTTCATCTCTCATTTTGGGCTACTTTCCACAGCACAAAGCAATGCAGAAATTACTCTACTCCCTGCAAGGAACAAAGCAGACAGTCAGCGAACCTGGCATTGAGCCCAGACGTTGGTGCCATTTATTACCACACTTGAGATTTCAGGGCTTCGTTCTCTCCTGTTGATGTAGGGAAAGCTTTCTTTTTCTTTTTTTTTAAAAAACTCAGGAAATTAGCTAACTCTGCAGTGGCCTTTCTTATTTCTCAAGGGCAAACTTTGCTCCGAGCAGCAGTTTACAGATCTGCACTACCTTGCTTTCTGTTCCTCTCATGTGGCATGAAAGGAAACCTCGAGCGTTGGAAATACAGACGCGTACCATTCACAGCGAAGTGAAAACGGCGAGGAGGAAAATGATACAAATGGTACTCAAGAACACAATATTACAGATTCAGATCTCAAGGCATGTCTGGCATACACACCGGGCATTGTCCTTTCTTCTGTCTCAAAGATAACATTGATGTCAAGACCATCCGAAAGCCGACATAGAACATAAAAGTGCAAAGCCCATCCGATAAACATCAGATCCCTGTCAGGCTGTCATAGAAAGTGAACCCTTTCATCAATGGATGTATATGCTTTTTTACATCCCTTTTACAGAATTAAGAAAAGAAAAAAGAAACATTTTTTAAGTGAACACCGGAAAAATGATATTATAACGTTAACAAAAAGACATGGTACAGAACTATATTAGCTATGTTTATGTTATGCTTGGCGTACAGGAAAACATCTACCAATTTTTTTATTTTTGAATTTATAAAACAAATATTGTTTAATTTAATTTAGTTTAAGGATCCAGGCTATTTTACGCTACAGGACCAGAACACTTTGTGTTTTTGCAAATCTCTCTCTCTCATTTATTGTACCCATGCAAACGTTAGACCTAACTAATTCCCCACTAACTACATAATATGAATTTAAAAAGGACATTAACTCTTGAGGTCAGCTTTAAAAAATCATAAAATAAATTGTATTTCTGGTTTTAAATCTGGATAAATCTGTTTATTAGTTTTCTCTCTCCAGCTCACGAGCTGAGATGTATTGACTGTATGCATGGATGTGATTGGCTGTAGAAGCGATCACATGCATGGAAGTTCAGAGGATCTGCTGTACACTGACTGCTCCGGTCATGGAGCAGTCAGCAACATTGGTGACCCTGAAAATGCAGCAAGATGTATCTGGTACGTCATTGGTCTCAAGGGGGTTAAAAAGGTGTAGTTTTTGCATATTATAATGTTTTCAGGCAGCTGCATATTAGCATTTGTATGTGTTATCTGTTCTGTTATCATAGCTCAATCGACTTGGCAAATACCCTGACTTGTTATAGCGCCTGTGGAAAACAATAGAATGGCTCGTTGTTAATATCCTAGCCAGACACTTTGGCTACTTGAAGTCTTTGGACACTGTCATAAAGAATTAGCTCAGTGTGGTGTTTGTGCAGGGAAAGCCACACAGAATATGACAAAATTAACAATGGCGGCCTCGAGGTCTGCAGAGAATGGAAGTTTATTGAAAAAAAAATTAGAACAGATTTTTTGTCAACGTTAACCTATATTACATTTTTCCATGGGAATCTAGCTTAACACCAAAGCCTCCAATAAATGTAACCGAACTAAAAAATGAAACATTTCTAATTATGAAAAAAATAATTTTTCACAACATACTTTGGACAGTATCCTTCCCTAGAACTCCCACTGTAGCCAATAGAGTTTCATTGAAAACAAAAGCTACTTGTAAATGCCGAATTTAGGATCTGAACGCACTAGTGTTGTACATCAGATACCACTGCCCTTGGTTTTGGCCACTACTTGGTCTCTAAAAACTATTTGCTTAATGATAAAACCCTACTAAACCGGGATACTAATAGGTTCAAAGCACGATTCTGAAAAAAACCTTTAGCTTTTAGGTAAATAAATACTTTTATATATATTTTAAAAAGTGTTTTCTTTACATGTTTTACAAGGAACCATTTTTTTCACGAAATATAAACAGTCACTGGTTGGTTTACCTATATGGTTTATATCACTTTCGTGATTTATAGTGCCTGAGACACTAACAGAAACACAAAAACACCATTTCTACAGTAATAAAACCAAACATGTTTTCCCGTTTGTTGCTGTAATATACCCAGGTTTGCGAATACCGCTATAAAGAGACGACGTTGTCCCAATGACATTTGCTGCTGATAACTTATACATGTGCAATATGTTTCTTATCACACAACAAACTTAGTTTTATGCAAATAAAAAAACAAAAAATACATATAAATTAAAACATCACATAATGATGTAGCGACTTCACACATATGTTGTAACATGTTTCTGGAACACAACAACAAAGATTCAAAATAAAATAAATACACGGAAAGGGGGGGGCTTCTTAACAAAGCTTGCAGAGTGTGATCTCAATTTTTTGTATTATCCTCCTGGGTCCTAAGCTTTGTCGTATTTGTACAGTTTGCAAGTTGGCAGAATGAGTTTAGCTGGCGAGCCAACCCAGAAGAGAAACTGATTCCGTATACAAAGCTTTTGTAAATAAGAACAGTAACTAGCCCGGGTGGGCTGGACTGGTACTTGAGGCAAGCCATCTGAATATGCATGGCCGCAGATTGAAATGCAGATCTCTCATCCACCGAGCATCTGCCAGTCAGCTTTGCATCGGCTATGACATCATACCCGCCTCGGCGCTGACACGCAGAATGCAGAGCAAGACCACCCCATTGACTTACAGGCAGACTGACAGACTCGCTCGGGGGAATGTTAGGAGAAAGTAGGAAGGGGAAATAATCCTCGTTATAGAGAGGGAGGGGGATGACTATGGTGCAATACGAGATGATGATGCGAAGGAATATAATGATAATGGGGAAGGTATGAATACGGTGGTTGGGGGACATGACATCCATAAATTAGGATGTGGGTGGTTTAGATGATGGTCAGGGGCATCTCTACCCTTACACACACATACACACACACACACACACATATTCTAACACCTTACACACACACACATACATACATACTCTAACACCTTACACACACACACACATACATACATACACACACAGCCACTTCAACACCATACACTTGCACATGCATACACATTTTCTTTTTATTAAAATTTTGTTAGGATATTTATTAAAAATGCCATTTCTGCTTATCTATTTTTCTTGGTTGATCTAAACTTGCAATGCAGGGTTTGCATGTAATATTCAGTTGACCCGTTTCCATGTTTCCATCTGAACTATCCCTGCAATGCACTTTTAAACACAGCATCCTTTCTTTGTAATCATCGCCTTTCTGAATCATATCAAACACTGATTACCCCAAATAGTTTCAAATATAATATTTTTTTTTTATTTATAAAACTGACACTCTTCACTAAGGAAGGTCTATAGAAAAAAAGGTTTCATTGGATAAGCAAGATTTTGCTAGAATTGCCATAAACCACAAGCTCAAAAAAAAAAGTCACGCAAAATATCACTCGACGGCCTACAATGGCAGACTCCTGGGTAGCAGATAAACAGTTTATTGACATTAAATAAAACTCTGTTTACACCAGCGCTAAACTATATAATGTACACAGTAATATGTGATCATCCAAACATTTCAGTAAGGAAATACTTTCTTTATATCTATATTCGATGGGTGAATACCTCAGATCAATGCATTGTAGAGGGTAGTCTTGATAGAATTTCATAGAAAGTCAAATCTGAACTTTTCTGACCTCAATATAAACCATAATCTAAATATAAATACTTCTGTACATTGTCAGAGTTATGCACAATCCAAAATATGGATTTCTCATCAGCCTGCAATTCCTTTCTAGTTACATTTTAGTAAGGACATGGTTGCAGGTGTACGTCCCGCTTTGAGCTGTTTTGACAAAACAGATATTTTGGTATGTAGAACCCAATAAATTGTCGTTATCGAACACAGTAACTATGTGTGGGAAACATTCAGTCTACAGTGTATCCATCACATTACTAAGTAAAAAATCTGACTAGGTGTGAGAATTACCCAAGGCTGTTGCGTGAGCTGACATAACGTAAAAAACATAGAATCTGATGGTGCATAGGAACCATATAGTGCACCCATTTTTCTGCCAAGACTCAATCCTTAAGCCCCCTCGACTTAATTCTGCATGTGACATAGTTCAATATTATTTTTATCTCAGACTGTTCAGTTGGTTCTTTCATTCTCTGAAAGTGTGCATATAACCTTTCACTATTGAAAACACCTAGATATCCGATTAATAATGTTGTTGGTTTTGAATTCATTATACTTCTGTATAATTGTCTGTCTTTTTTTTTGCTAGTGGGGTGCTGCATAGGTACAGTTTTGCCATGTGAAAAACACAGAAAAAGGTATCTCAACAAACAGGTTTATTATATAGATTATATAGTTGTATAAAAGCTCATCTGACAAGGCAATAAATGTGATATATATATATATATATATATATATATATATATATATATATATAAAACTAACCCATCAGCCGGTATCCATGAAGGTTAGCTAATGCAAGGACAATTTCAGTATTGAACTACCATGTACCATTTACTGAACAATGCATCAACTATCTACTAATAGCATTGTCCTGTGCTGTGCCCAAATAATGAGATTTCCATGAAAAATAAAGTTCCATTGGGCAAATATTAACAACCTCATCGGACTTGATCGCTTTACCATCCTTAGAGTCTGGCTCAATCTTGAAACCAACTAGTGAACCACACATTCTAACAACACAGTCTAAACAATATGATATCTCAATCATCTCGCCATAATATTTTCTAATAACAAAGAAGAACTATGTCAACAGGTGGGTATCATATTTTAGGTATTCTGCCCATTGGAAAACATTAGGGAAACTGAAACAAATCGGGAATTGGCAGAAAATAAAAAAATACTGACAGTTATATACTGGTGGTTTGGTGGCTTTAGTAAGATATACTCAGAATAAAAGCCTAAAGTATAAACAATATTTTTATTTAATAGATGATTATAGATGTAGTTTTATGTTTGATAATTTTGTTATTGTGATATTAAAGATTATATTACAATTTCAGTACAGTCTTTTACTTATTCTTTAGAGTAAAGCCCCCTTTAGCATGACATGCTCATAACATGAAAACTAGCTCTAACAGACACTCTAACTCCATACACAGACTCTCACTCCCCTTCTCCACTAAACCTAGGCTCACCCCTGGCACTAAGTCCATATGCTAACAAACACACTCACTCTTACATATGTCAACACAGAATAACACTAACACCATACAGTCACGCTTATACACATATACTAACACCATACGCTCACACTTCTACCATACATACACTTACACACTCATTAACTCCACCTCTCCTATTATCAGCGCAGCTCTCGCTCCTTCCCACATGCGGAGCCCTGTCTTTATTGCAGTTTGCGTTCTCAGCCCAAAAAACGGAATCAACTAAAGACTCCAACATTCTCATGGACCAATACTGTTATATTCATTTCCCGTATTAACTCCTATGACCAAATGTCTGGTTGTCATTCATTTGTATTTATGGCCTTAACATATGTAAATGATGTCACACCGGTACTTACTCCGAGTTCCAGGTCTGGATTTAGTGGTTTTATGCTTCTAATTATTGGGGAGTGAAAGTAAACCAGGAAACGTCAGCACATGTGTTAATCAGCCTAACCGTCAGAGTCACTGACCAAACTACCCTTTGTACAAGTTTTAAACCGATGTGTATCATACAGTTCATATGCATATCTCCTCTGATTATCACTTGGTAAGAAAGTTAAACATGAGGAGGGGGGGGGGAGTTTGATAAGTAGAACTGCAAATATTAGCAAAATTCAGCCCAGATGACAACAGGGGGATAGATTTTTTGCATTTCTTTCTCCATGTTTACAAGGCAATCAAACAGTGAAGACAGATGTTACCGTACATAAAAGCACTGTTCTCCAATGCAACACATATGGATGAATTATGCAGATGTCTTAAAACTAAACGATGGTTACGTGGACTTTTTAAAATACCATGGCTTATGTACCACGTGGGTGCACTCTTAAAAAAAAAAATTATAAATATCATTCATTCTTAGAAATCAGTTTGATATCATTATATTTTTTGGTTCCAAGTATGTGCGGCTCTGTTAAAAGTCATTAGGCGCACAGCCTCTGGCTCATGTTTTCCAGGTTTGGTATCCTGCGCTGAAAGGTAATCTGGCACATAAATGAGGCCTACTAGGCGTATGGTGGAAGGTCCAGGGAAGGTAGGTCGTCAGCTACAAAAACATGGGTGATCAGACATTTCTGGTGTGCCACTACTCACTGGAGAGTTGGGGACGATGTTGATCTCCCTTTTACATAATTAAGGCCCGGTAACCTGGTGGAAGCCATGGTCAAGCACTGGAGACAGCTGTGTTGATCGAGAGACAAGATGGGGTCAGTAACCAATAAGGATATACCCGTGGTCAGGTGAAAGCCGAGGTCAAAGACTGCAGACCACCAGATCAAGAACAAGCCAAAGTTCAAAATGGTATAGGAGAAGTGTGGTGCAATACAGGAGTCAAAATGCACAAGGGACTATCACAGGAAACAAACAGATGTATACAGAGGGCTTAAATAGTGCAACGCTTGTGGGTAATGTTGCAGTACTCTGTGCGGCCTGGGATAGCAGAGGTGACGCCTGACGCCGGCATTTCCTGCTGTTGTTGTGAAGAATGCTTCACATACAGATATGTCCTATAGAACTATAGAGTAGCCTGAAAAAGTGTGGAGAAGTAATGTGGGAAGGCTTTGGCCTGACCGTGTCACAAACCTTGAAAGCTTTTGTTTTGTTGACGAACATGCGAAAAAAAAATCTGCAAGCAATTTATGCGTTTGGAAAACTGATTCATTGTGAAGGTTTTGATGATATGCAAGAGAAGGATGTTAGACATTTTAATGAAGCGTGTGGCAGAGTTCACCAATAAAGAACTGGATATGATAGCTCTGCAGGGGCAGTGACCCCAAAGATTGGGTGCCGATGGTGGGACAGCTGTCCAAAAAGACAGAGGGATTTGATCCAATGCTGGAAGGCAGCCTCTGGTTTTAAATGGCAACTGGACTTGACATTTCTTCTGTTGATGAAATACTGAAAGATTTCAGGATGAGATCAAAACAAACAGAATACTTTCAGTCAGCTCTGGTGAGAAAATCTCCCACACCGCCAACAAGTCATGTGGGGCTGAGTATGAAGGAGGAAACAGCTGATGTTTCAGATGTTGAGCTGCTGTCCATCTCACCATCTTCATCACCCACTGCAGCATGCTTCATCCCTTGGTTCTTTTGAGGGCAGCCATGATTGAGATGATTACAATACAGTACCCTCAGAATGCTATCACTCCTATTAACAGGGTTCATTAACTTTTGTTTCTTAATTTTACATGTATTCAATGTTAATGAAATTGTATTTATTTCTGAACTTTAAATGTTCTGTGTAAATGTTTGTTTTATAATAATGTGTGTGTATGTGCATTTGCGTGTGGATGTGTGACTGAGTGAATGAGTGGGTGTGAGTGAATGAAATTCTGTATTTTTAATGTGTTTGCAAGGATCCTAACTTGTAATTAGCAAGGATTGATTGAATATAGCTTTCTGGTATCAAACAGCATTACACAGGCTTGTTTAGTACTAAATTTCAAAATGTTATCATTTTGGTAAAAATGATAGATCTGCTTAAAGGCATCGCTGTAAATGATAATGTATGTGACATTGCTAACCTCAGACATCTCTAAACCTGTAATTCCAATAAATCTGGTTTGCATTATCACAATTATACCATATTCATGTGGCATTATCACTTGTGTAACAATTTCACGTTTCAGAATTAGATTTCTATCTGATGTACTTTACCTTTTTATTCAACAAGTACGTGATATTCAAACTTAAATACTATTAGTGTATTAGTATATTTATATACTATCATTAGTATATTAGTGTCTGGAAAATACTACAGATAGATCCAAATCACATTTATCCGTGGAAGTAGTGATGCAGTGACACAAACTCAATGTTATCCAGTGACCAGGATGAATTATCAATATCTTGGGAAGAAAAAAAAGAAAAATCAAATGTTAACAAATTAATGAACATTTTGCAATGTTAAGTACATAAGGACAGCACAATGTTTATTAAAATGCATGATCCATGTATGAAGCAGTTCTAGACAAACAGCAGAATGAGCAAACAAGGACATTCCCCTGGTATAGGCCATTTGTATCCGGGAAAAAAATGAAGCAATTCCGGCGCAAATAGCGGAAGCACATTTAGAAGCAAGCACCAAAGAAAGCACATAAAGCCAATGTTAAATTGTTTCGTCATGATAAACAGCACACTATGTAACTTTCCAAAAAATCAATTGCCAGTGTCATACCATGTCATTTTATTACTGTAATGCAAAGGTTCCCCAAGTACCCTGAGACTGTAGAACGAGTACTGCTATTTATACACGTATCTAGTCCTTTATACAAATATACAAATATTCTTTAAAATGTATTCTGAAATATGATTTTGTTGCTTGCATTATGAATTTTGGAAAGGCATGACATTGTATTGTATTGCTGACAGCTCGTGTTCAGATAAGTCTTGGTGGCTCAATGATTCAAGTCAAGAAAAGAAACTTGGCTAAACAAAAGCATAGAATCTACATTTTATACAAAAACACGACTAAAACATCATATTTCTTAAATGTAAAATCATTTTTAGTTTTGATATAAGTTTTTCATATGTCGTCTAAACCAATAAATGCATTCTACACAATGGCTTTACATTAATAGCAGGATCTTACCCTTAACCCTGAGATATTTAATGAAATATTGTGCTTTCAGTAAATATTTTTAACTGGCAAAAAATTAGATGTTTTTCCAAATTAACTATTTTTAGCATCCCATGGCATAAAACAACTAAATCAATTTACAATTTATACAACTGCATATGTAAAAAAAAAAAGTTAAATTACGTAAAGTAAACGTGTACACTTGTTTCACTCCAACATGCTGATGGGACTTAATTAAATTGAAGTGTATGTAAGCTTCTTATGATCTGTCATGGGACAGCATTAACTCAGAGGGCAGTAAATTAAGTTTCAGGGATAATGAACGTTTTATGGCTAATAAGCACGCAGTGCGTGCTCGATCATTGCTACACGCCGAGTACCATGACCAAGCCAGCTAGCAGGTGTTCCTGGCCTTAGTGAGCTTTCATACCCAATTATGATTTCAACAGCTGTGAAACATTTGAAGTACACCATCCTTCACCACGTCTTAAATATGCCTCTCACGTCTTTCATCTCTTAAGACCATCTAGAAAGCCCAGTCTATCATATTTTAACGTTGAGGTCACGTTAATGTATAGTAAATATTGTGCTCATCCTTAACTTGCATGTTTGGTTGAAAAATATGTGGGGGGGAACCCTATGAATTCATATCACTTCCATATTGTGAAAATCATTCCATCAGTTCTATGAGTCACAGTTATTAGTACAATCATTTACGCCAGAAATGGGCGCCACAATATAAAAAGTCTAGAAATTGGTTCAAAGGGACTTTGTTATAAATTGTGTCTTGCTTGTTGTAAGTTGTTCTTGATGAAGACTAAAAAAAAAAAAAAAAAAAAAAAAAAGCTTACGTATAGTGTGGGGACGTAGGGGTGATAAGATGGTAAATGACATGTATATAAAGATAACCAGGTAAAACCTGTACACTTATGTATACTGTATATATTTATTACTCTGTACAATTGTTATTCCAAACAATGCGGAGTATTTTGGTTTACATAATAAAAAAAATGGAAATTTTACAAATTACTTTGTAACTAAATGAAATTAACACAAGGTGGACTTAGCTGTTAAGTTGAATATCTAATTAGATGACTGCATGACAAGCCAGTGAAATGTGAACATTATTTATATAATAGAAGCCAATGATGCAGACGTGACAACAGATTTCAAGGTTATTCGCTTGTGCCAACGTTCCTCCTAGTTTGGCTGGGAAGGTTCCTGGTTCCCCAACTTGGCCTGGGATAAACAAGACTTCTTATTCTATATCTAGACTAATGAAGCTCCTACGAGTGCTGGGGAATGGAAAATGCCACCTCCCAACTTATGTAATACGGACTCTAGTAACATTTTGCTTTATGCTAATGTGTTCATCTTCCAGAGCTATTAGACAAGTCAATATAGTTCTGCAGCGGTAGAATATCTTCAACTGGGGCCCTGCCTTCTTCTGTTAAGGAATGCTTCAGTAGAAGTGTAATTTTCTCTCTTATAAACAGGAACAGATGGTTTAATTTGAAAAAAATAACTTCAATATACTTTAAAAAACTATGAGGACTAGAATGTCATTGGTGGGTCTCATGCGTATCCATAAGAACTACCTAGCCGTATGACTACTATATCGTTTCAGGTGTTAAAATCCAATTTCAATAGCAGATATCTCACCCGACTAATATTTTTGTTCATATTATAACAATAGCAAATGCGCGTAGCAACTCCGTCCATCTTGATATCACCCAGGATAACCTCACAAATGGCGGAAAACAAGAGTAAATATTTAGACTTTAGTTTTGAAAGCCTAAGTAATGCCTTATCCATTATAACGTACGCAAATAACCTCGTGAAACAATCCTTTTGTTTATGTTATATGCAGATGTACTTTAATTCATCAATGTGAAATCTTTATTTTTATATAAAATCTTAAAGCCAATCAGCTGTTAGCAACTATTTTCTCGCCGCTAATTCTTTTCATACGGAGAATGTCAAAAATTGTATAAATAATTCAAAAAGTAACAGATGTATTCAAGACACGTGTTTAATAAAGTGTGTAAAGTGAGTAATATCTAAGAAATTAATTGAATAAATATTTGCAATTTCAATGTATTGCCACTCATTAATAGAGTACTCCTGGGAAATTGCTTGAATGAAATGGTCTATCTAGGCTGATAAAGACCTGGATGATGAATAGTGATATTAATACAATAATCATGAATCGGCCCTTCATACTGCAGAGGACTAATAAAAGTTTGGGGTCTTACAGCAGGCAAATAATGGGCAAACTAGAGCAGTTGAATGGCACATACCTGCCCCCAGATCCAAGGTTTCCCAGTCTAGTTATTTCCTCTGTATTTGGTTTTATTTGGAACCATATAACTAACTTTTTACAGCAAAGTTGTGAACGCCTCATTTGAGAAGCTGATGTTTTGTACATCAGGAGCAAAATGAGCCAACTAGACGGGTCAATGTTTCTCATCAGCTATCAAATTCTGTGTTTCTACATTTCTGTATCAAGTTAACTACCCTGGCACAGAATAACACAAGTGTACTGAAATGCCTCAAATCCCCTTCCATGTATAGCCATTTTTATTATATATATATATATATATATATAAATATATATTTAAAAAAAAAAGATTTCTTTATTGGAACCCAAAACTGATATCACTGTCTGGTTTCCATGTAAAGACCTCGAGGATGCTACCCAACTAGTAAATGTTTAGAACTTTGATAAAATGTGATTCGGAAAAAAATAAAATACAATGTCTTAAGCAGAAAACATAATTCAGTAGATTTTTCTTATTGGAAATATGTTAGAAGTCAACTTCAAGCTTCCCTCCTGACCTACCTGCAGGCAACAAACTGTAAAAAGTATCTATTTGTATAAGGTTTGGTTTATAAATTCGTAGTAATGCCAACATGTTTGCAGTGACTACATGTTCATTGGAAGATGTTTGCCAGATGTTTGCACTGATGCCAAGAGACTCCAAAACTCTAGAATAGATGTCTTTCTAAATAAGTTATTTAGAATTAAGCATAGAGCCCACTGCCTGCGTGGAGGGATTATAATGTAAATGTTATCAGTTAAAATACCTAATAGCAATGGGCTACATCATTATGGATACAGTGATTGGCTACAATAAACCATATCATTAGGGTAATATTGAAAATATTTTTAAACAATAAAAAAAATAATTAAAAACACTTGGACAGAAGTTTGGATGGGACATCATGGCTAAACTATTAACAATTCTAGAGAAATAAATGGCTATAATTTGTTCGCAAATACAATACTGACATAAGTTCCTAGCCAAGACATTAAATTGTTACTCGGGTACAATCAGTTTGTGGGGTACAGTACGGTCTTAAACCATTCTCAACCTGGCCATAAAAAAAATCTTTCCAAACTGAAACACATGGCTTAATATAAACATAAATGCAAGGGGCCACCACGATGGTATTAATCAAAAGGAATACTAGATATCCTAACAGTACATACACATAATAACTCATTAGGTGATGGGTTCTAATAAAAAAAAAGGTTTCAGAAATTCAACGCCAGGAATCTGCGCACACCCAGCAAAAACTATTTAAAATCTCCTATCCGAGGCATAAATATTGGGGATTCAGGGCACACAATATGACCATATATTGTTTAGCCGGCCACTACGTCAAAGTACCCCAAGTTTGGCGAGTCTTATCTAATTTTCCATGGCTACATTGCTTACCAAGGAGCCGAATCAGGGGACCGCCCTGCATTTTAACCCACCTACCGCACAAGGTGTCACTAATAAGGCATTTATGTAATAGGATGGGTGGTCTACCCTAAGGTTAGGTCATTAAAACCAGTCTGCCATTTTTTTTTATTTTTTTTAGCTTTGGCAAATGTGTTTTGTGCAGGTTTTGGGAAAACGGCTTGCCTCGTCGGGGAAGCTCTTTACAAACCAAAACAAATGGCATCAAATTAAATACAAAATTCTCATTCTGGTCTATTTTAACCAAATCTGCTTGCACAATGAAATATAATAAAAACATTTTTGGATTGGCATTGGAGAGAAAATCCTGTTTTGATAAAACAATTGCAAATTTTCCTTATTAATATATAGTAATGAATCATGCTATAGCAAAGCATAAAAACAATAATTAATATTTTTCTTTACGTAGAGTATACTCCGCTATGAATACAATCATTTTCAGACATCAAAGACAAGGAAAGTTTCCAGTGCCATGTATTTATGCCTGAGGCCTCTTAAGATTGAGTCAATTACCTAAGGTCACCGAGGGCAGCAGAAAGATCGAATCCATATTGTTCTAACAGAGACTTAGTGTCTGGTCTGCTACTAACGGTGAAAATCCCAGTTATTTTTTGTTATATCCTAGATATATTTCATACGGGGCATGTATTTCTATTGGGAAAGATCAACATTTTTGATACACATTTGTGTTTTGAGCTAAAATAAAAATTAATTCTCTGTATGCATACTTAGAGACAGTTTTTCGTAGATGCAGAGTTCCAGATTTTTTTCCAACCTAGTACCAACTAACTGCTCGTCCCTACTATGTCCAAACATTGTATTTGTAACTATTTCCATAGGTAGAATATAGCACGATTATTGCATATGAGCTCCTAGGATATAGATCTTGCCCGCACCACTTCATATAATATTTATTTATTTTCTAAAAGAAATGGTGAGTTCTCAATAAACTATCTCCACCTAATGTATCGGTTTGTCTTAGTCTGTCAATTCTCGTCTTGTCATACCCCTTGAATATATGAATTGTATGAATCACTGCGTAGATTGTTGGTGCTATATAAATAAAAGATCATAATAATAATAAATAATAACTAAATGTTAATTGTAAAATACTGTACAGGTATTATGAAGAGCTGGCCCCTGTCACCACTGCCTGGTCTAACCCCTATGCACGGCAGGACACATCAAAGACCAGGGCATATGGATACTATAATTACAAGGACTGCAATTTTCTTACCGTGTTAAATATACTTGGTTGTGTAAAGTGCAAATGGCGGCTTCTATTTTCTCTTTATGTCTTCCCTAGGTCGATGCTCTCTGGCATTATTTTTGGCCCCTGTCAGCGTTCCCTGGCTTATAATATATCGGTTCTTTTATCCTTGCTGCAATTATTACCTTCAGATGGAATTCACACGAGGTGCTTGACCTTGTTATTGTTACAGGTCTAGATCCCTGTTTAGCGTCTAACAAAACAGAAGGACATGTAGGAAATCCTGTAAGAAAGGTTATGGAGGCAAAGTTAATGGTCAGACTCTGTATTTCTGGTAAAGATCTGTTCCACTAGATATTTAAGATCATGCCAAACAATCCTAAATATATGGTGGATGTTTGATACAAGATTAGCATTCCTTGCCCATCATATAGAAGTCAAGAATCTATTGGGTTTGGATTAATTGCTCACTTTTGTCCATGTAATAAAATAAGTTATTATTCAAACATGTCTAATTGTTTTAACTTTGGCAAAGTGTTATTATTCAAATCAGTTCATTCATGCATGTAAAAGGCACATAAGTGTGGATCATGAAAGGGACTACGACACACATGCATATACTTATATACATATACATATAGGCTATATGTAATATGCCAGGTGAGAGCAATAGGTAGCACCTATTTGGATTTCTGTAAGGCGTTTGACACTGCCCTCCATAGACGACTAATTGAATAGTTGAATGGATAAAGCAATGATTGAGTGAAAGGAGACCAAAAGTTGTAGTCAATGTTGTATATTCAGAGGAAGGACTTGTTACTAGTGGGGTACAAAAAGTCTCACAGGTAAGGTATATCTTTTTGCAGATGAGAACCGTCCGCAGCAAGGTAGACATCAAATGATTTAGGGAAATGAGAAGAATGATTCAGAGCGTGACAGCTGTAGTTTAATGTTGATAAATGTAAAATAATGCACTTGGGACGTAAAAATTCAGAGGCGGAATATATAATTGAGAACACTGTTAACACAGCAATAAAGCATCAGAAAAAAGCGACGCAGGGTGCGGGGATGTATAGCGAGAGGCATTAAGTGGGAAGAGGGTGGTGGTTCTGCCAGACTTAGAGTATTGGGGACAGTTCTGAAGGCTACGTCTCCAAAAAGATATTGACATTTTAGATCTCTTTAAGGGATCTCAATATTTATGGCTTGAAGGAAAGAGAGATGGGTGATGTGTTAGGAATAGTGACTGAACTTAAACATTTATGGGACAGGCATAAAGCTATTCTGAACCTAAGACCAGACCACCAAGACTGATCAAGGTCTGAGTCTTTACATCAGGACTAAACACGCCAACTCGTTCTTATTTGCTGTCAAATATGTTTCCATGTTAATCCAACATACGATAATAAAAATGCTCTGAGAAGAGAGAGCAGCGTTAAAAACACATTACGAGGAAGCTCAGCACATAAGTCGCACAGCAGGTGGCACCTAGTAGGGTTTTTCCAATTTAAAATAATAAAGTTTTGGATTCAGCAAAAATCTAATTATAAAGTATACGGATTGAGACTTTTCTATATTTCTTTAAGAAATTAGATCACTTTGGAAGTAGATAATAAAATGTACATCGAAGAATATTGATTGAAACGCTTAAAAAAAACGTGTGCATCTGTTTAAAATAAAATACGTAATCTAAAAACGCATGTGTGCATGAAGTTCCTGTATTTCAATTCTTCCATCAACTTTTTACCTGATTTGCAGATACAGGCTGGATCATATGTACAATAACATATATTTACAAATGTATATAAAATATTTTGACTAATCTACAATGATGTATGTGATTTTTTTTTAATGAAATGAGCATAAGAAAAGAGCATTGACTTTCAAGTAGTAGAAGTCTCTTTTGTCATAAAAAGAGTAATTTGTAATGTTTAAGATTATTACGCTGGGTTTAGTAGCCAGGTCATGACAGCATAGCTATAGCAGGCAGTACAAGGTAAGTAGGAAAAGGTCCAGGACTTGAGATTAGGATTTTAGGATACAAAAGTATGTCCGCCACTGAC
>VKOC01000006.1:40439882-40546657 GCA_009364415.1 Spea multiplicata
ATTTATAAGTTTAAACATTTAATTTTATTGTTAAAATGATTTACATTGATTTCTTATATTTGTATTTATATGAGCCCTATTCATTTCCAATAATAGATTTTAGATTGGTAAATTCTATAATTATAAGTGAAAATCTAATTCTGGGAGTCTTTAGAAATTTTTCCTAAATTGAGGTGTAAAATCTTCAGTTTTCTGGGGTTTCTCCATCATAAGATATTAGCTGGGTAAAAAAAAGTCAAAGCATTTACAATAGTGTGAACGGCTCTAACTTCTTAACCCCTTAAGGACAATGGGCGGTCCCTAAACCCATTGAAGACAATGCATTTTGAGCCTGTACATGCACGGGCTTTGTCATTAAGGGGTTAATTTGTGATCTCACAAGAACATAATCAACACCACCCATTCTCTTTGTGTGACTTTGCCTTTTGCTAGATTCCCCTTGACATATCTGCTCGCATTTCATGGTAGGCAGTCCAAGTTTCTAGGCAATGACCTACATAGCCTTGACACAATGAAGCATATGTTCCATCACATGGACATTATTTGGCTTCCTCTAAGCATTAAGATGAAATTGAGTTAATAAACAAGGAGATGGGAAACCTAATAGCCAGGACCTGATCGCTTTCTTCAAAGATGGATAACAATAACAATTGTGTGTTGAGAATCCAAGCCTCATGAAATCTCATATGCATAGAATTTGACTACAGGAGACTTGTTAAATCCATCTAGAATCCCCATTCACTCATGCTAACTGGTGCCTCTGTTTTTCACGCCAAATGTATTCTGCAGCAGATTCCGTCACACCATGTGGCCATATATTTTTAAGGCGGCCACTACATCAAAGTACCCCAAGTTTGGCGAGTCCTATCTGATTTTTCATGGCTATATTGCCTTTCAAGGAGCCGAATCAGTGGGACCAACTCATTGGTGCATTTTATATCCTTCTCTGGACCCCATTAATGAGACACTTGTGTGACAAGTGGGTGCACAATCCTAAAGTTTGTTCAGAACCTCCATATGTACACAAAAAAATAAATTAAATAAATAAAAAAAAGTATATATATATATATATATATATATATATATAATTACATATACAGAAAGGGCATATATATATATATAAAGAAAGCATTAAAGACATATGCCTTCAGATTCCGGGGTACTGCTGAAATGTTCATACAACAAAGCAAGAGCCCCAGGGGCATTGTTTTCTGTAAAAAAGAAAAAGTATTTTTTTTTCCATACAAAAAGTGTTAAAATATAAAATTATAAAGTTTGCTCTACTGTGATCATTCGGGTTTTCTGATTTAAAGTTAATAATTCTGAATCGGTCATCAAACGCAGAATGAAGAATAACATCTAAATTTGCTTAGTTCTCATTTTCTTCTGTAAGATAAAAAGGACATTGAATAGTTCCATGGAAATGGCTAAATGTGGGAAAAGTTTGCCAAAAATCTCACAGACCCATTTAACTACCCACACATACAAATCTCGCATTGTATGCCCATTTGATTTTTTTTTTTGCATTCCTCCGCACATTAAGTCCTGACATAGACAGTGATAATTTACTGCTAGCAAATCTTTTCAAGGGAGAAATTATTGCCATCCCCATCCAGCCAATATGTGACATTTTAGCTGAAACAATAATGTTTTCAGATCACGCCAATGAATGTTAGAGGTTTCGCTTACACTGAAATAAGACAGATGTAAGCAACAAATCATCTTTTTTAAAAAATATATATATATTTCAATGAGAAGAGCACAACAGCACAGTGTTTACAGAATCCTAAAAGCTGTGATGTGGTCATAGAAATGAAGAAACGTTGACTGTTGTTCATATCTGTGGAATCTTTGTACTGTTGTTTTTAGGGGTCTTGCACCTTTTCCGTTCGCGTCCGGTTAATAAAATTGTTAATTTTTTTTCTTTTTTCATGATCGTAGTTTAGACTTCAAACACCGGCCAAGTAATCGCCTTGGCCTTCTGGATATTGTCCATATTTTTTTGGCATCGTGTGCGAGTAACACCCTCAATAATTTTGAGTCATCTTTGACTTTGAAAGGTCAACAGACTGATGTTTTGCTGATAAGGTTTGAGTATTTTCTGATTATGCCTGCTTAGGAATCTATGGACCAAGTCCCCCCCCGGGGTATTTATCTTTGCCTCACAAGGCTTATACCGAGAGGATATATTGCTGGTGGCAACTTGCTGGTGGCAACCCCTAAAAGCTCAGGTCTCTAAACAGCCAGTAGCTGAGAGAAAAGTGGGTGCTTATAGCCTATTAAGGGATGTACTTCAACATAAAACAAGAAGTGGCAGAAATTGGGGTGCCATTGTAAACGTGGAAGCTCTGGATAAGTGGGGTACCAAGGATCTTCCCGCCATGATCTCACATCTTGTGGTATAATGGCCTTTATCCTAAGAACAGAATACTTTGGGGTAGACGTGGGAAATCTCAAGTGATGGATTCTCCAAGGCTTCTCCCCAAGAAAAACTCAGTCTACAGGTCACGTGTAGGCCAAAGATCAAATATACAATACAAAAGCTGCCAGCACGCGTTAAAAAATAGTGCGGTAGGTAGGAAGCTGATTTTTAATTTGTTATAAATATAAAGCTCATTTTCCATTTGCATGAAGAAGATAATTCAATTTTGACTTCAAAACAGTAGTCAAATAACTCCTTGAGTCATCAAATTAACGTAATCTTGTATGTCGCCTTTGCCAGCAAAGTATTCATTTCTTAAAATTAACCAGCGCCTTTGCCAATGCTGCTTCACTTGGTAATACTTTCCATAAGAGAAGCCGCTTCACTTGGTAGTCCTTCGCATACCAGCGAAAGAGGACAAATATTAAATCACAAATAGAACATTTGTTATTTCGTTTAAAAAAAATTCACATTAAAACCAACATACTTTTTGTACCATTAAACAAATAACTTTACACAGGTGATGAATATGTTTGATCCGAAAGATTTTCATGTACTTCTGAATTTTTATTTAGTATAATTTACTGTATAAAATTTGTTTGGAAACAGCACCAATTATAATACTTAATATAAACGAAGGAATGTACTGTATATGTAGCCACTGTATTTTTATTACGTGCTCTGCTGCCGCTGGGTCGCTTACCACCAGGACTTCTAATGGCTGGCTGTCTAGCTGGCAGTTCCTCCTATCGCCCCCTGCTGTTGGAACGAGTGATCTGCTCCACCAATCAAGGCGCATGGAAGAGTCTTCCATGTTTTTTTTGGCAAGAGAATGTGGGCAGTCAAGTAGAGAACTATTGCAGATTGTGTGACGGAAGGTTCTTTGCGTAGATTTATAGAGTGATTTGCAGAACTGCTCCGATTACCCTTTTTATTATTGTTTTATCATTTAATTCATGCTGGTACATTTTTGCATCCTGAGTTTTATTTTGTATCAAATAGTCCTGGGTAGGGAACGTAACATGCGTTGTAGGTTTCTAGCTAGGTGGAGTTACTGTCAACGACCCAATAACCCAGACTCTCAATTGCAGAAGCTCAGGATCCCCCGGTGAGCTCGTAGGTGCCTGTCAGGACTCGGGTGATCAGGTCGGGTAGGAGCCCATGCGCAGGGGATACTTGGGGTTCAGTCTGTAACCCACGGTGCATGATTATGCAGACAGACACCACAAACAGAAATCCAGGTAATGCAGTGTATTTTATATATATAACAGGACCGGCAAATAAGGGTAATACAGTCTAAGCAAGAAACATATGGCAAAATAAAATACCGGTAATAAGTCTTTTGGCAGGGAGCCCGCTTGGAAGGGCATGACAGACAGAGAGCCCGCTTGGAAGGGCACAAAAGGCACAAAAGCAGGGAGTCCGCTTGGAAGGACACAATAGCAGGGAGCCCGCTTAGAAGGGCACAAAAGCAGGGAGTCCGCTTGGAAGGACACAATAGCAGGGAGTCCGCTTGGAAGGACACAATAGCAAGGAACCAGGAACGGTACAGGTGCAGAGCCACAGCAGGAAGGTCCATAGACTTCAATACAAAGGCCCTGACTGAAGGGCAGGGCAGGTTCATAAAGGCAGGGCAATTCAGGTAACAAGGCCCAGCTGGATGTATTCACTAGGGCTCAACCCAGGTAACAAGGCACACCTGAGTTCTGAGTGCTCCAGAGGGCGGAGGGTGGCCACTAGTGGTAGCAGATGTAAATGGCACAGGTATGAAAAAGCCATGGTTCAGGCAGCAAAAAAGTGGTTCCTGACAGTGCCGCTGATCCAGCCAGAAAGGTTTTGCATGTATGTTCTGTTGTTTGTGTTAACATTGTCATGTTTTATTAGTGTGACATGCTTACATAAGGCTTTAGACCTTTCAGAGCTATATTGGGCCACCTTGCTATTCTGTGTCATTTGCAAAATGTGTACTTGAAAATGATAGAAGGTATTGCTTTGTGGAGCACATTGAAGGTTCTAGGAAATGGCGACGATGATTATACTACCGTTTAGAACCACTGTTGTAGGAATAAATCCTGATTACCATTCATCCGATTTTAGGATATTGCACAGACTTGATCTGTACCTCCTAAACTGAAAGGCGACTGTCTCTTTCCTTTCTTAAGACATTGAGTTCATTGTTATAGATGATATTGCAGTCATCAGAGCCGGTGGTTAGGGGGAAGCGGAGACCGCCAGCTGGAGGACAGATTTGGGTGATAAGGTGCACCGCTATTCAACGGTTATATGGGAGATTTCTCACCTCTACAACCCTCCAAAGTCTAATACCAACACAACCAAGAGGACATTGAACATTAAAAAGGATATTAGAAGACTCAGTTTGACAGACAAAAAAAAAAATCCAATTGTCCAATTGTCAGGAGGATTCTGATAGAAAGATTACAACCTATAGGAGAATAAATACGATCTAGAGATTGCACAACAATCAAGACCAATCAGAAAATGTATGCACTATAATTAGACTTTGATTGAATGTCATTTCTTAATCAGCAATATGGAAACCAAATATGAGACCTTCCCTTAAACCGACTGCTTTCCATATGTCAGGCAGTACTCACCATTATCAGGGCTTCTCTACACTCCAAAAACATATGCGTATGAAACCATTTTAGTGAAAAGGGAGGATAACCATTATGCAATCCGCTAAATAAAAAAAGAGGAAATTTATTATTTCACTAGATGGGCCTTCAAAACGATGTCATTCACCACACCTACCTTACGCAGCTTTAAATGCATTACATATTTTATTAGAACCAAAAACTGTTTAAGCAAGCTCAGATTTGCTAAAGATGTTACATATTATGATTGAAAGGCACATAATAGGAAGCAGGCATTTGGGAGAAACGGCCCTCACCACACCTGGGGTCCATCCAGTGGCAAAGTGCATATCCGTAACCAGCATCGTAAGGCTATGAACCATCGTATTTTACGGGAAAAGATATGAACTCCATATGGTTAGCCGCGTTTATGTGATATACCTCACAATGTATGCTTTTCATTTGGGTTGTTGTTTTTTCTCCAGTTTTCAAGATGAGTGGATTCCTCCTTTTTGAATCTGTTGCTATGTCATGGAAGGGCTATTTAGTGCTCTACTAACATTCTATGCACCTTGGAAAATTATGACTTTATTCACACTCATGAGTTGAGATTTGAGGGTAAGGATGGGAGTAAGGAGGCAAAGCTCAGGGAGAGGGGGGGTATAAAGGTCACTGGACCAAGCACAGTTTTAAAAAAAAATAAAAATATTTAATATAGAGGGAGCATAATTTTGTGAGTTATAGGGGAGGACATGCTAGTTCTCATTACACTTGCATGCCCCCACCAACAAATCGCACCTGCAAACAACACGTAACTTTACTGACCATTTTTTTTATATTTATTAGAAGAAGCAGATCCCCTTCTACGTTTTTATATTTCCAACTCCCGCCTCCGGCCAGAAAGCATATGGAAATCACTGAATTCCCATCTCATGGGCAAAATGGCTAGGTGTTATTTTTGTCGCTGTGCTAGAATACTAGGGGCACTTAAGATTTTTAGGAGGGATAGCTTTATTTTATATGAGTGGATTTGCCTTTCCATTTAGTTCTCCCTAATAGTTTAGGATATTCAGATGTTCTAAGGTTATCATTGCAGAAAGAAAAGTGCCATGGAGAATTAGGCCAAACGGAATAGACAACAAAGCCTACCTCTCCCTGCCTGAAGTGACTTATTCTATGGATACTTTCTTTCTAGACTGTAAACGGGGAGTGCTTCCCGAGGCAGAGCGTGGTTGTTCACTAGCGTACCTGCTCCTTTTTTGGGTGCTCTTTTTGTGTAATAGGTAATAGGTACACTTGGCTATTGGAGAAATCATCTTGGGAATTGAAAGTTATCTCACAACCTCCAATATACTCCAGTTATCCTTCCCATATTTACAAATGCCTATGTCATAGTCAAGTATTGTGGTCCTTGTGGTCGTTTCAGGGACAAATAGGTGGTGGCTTTTTTATGTGCATTCAGATGGATAAAATGTTAAAACTACCATGCTAAACACATTCAAGATTCGATATGATCAGTAACAATGGTGACCCTTTTATCTATAGAAAAACCTATTAGCTTTAATACAGAAGTGCACAATACTTATTTAAAAGCAACAACAATTATAGGTGAGATTTGTAAATGTCGTTGGTGCAAACGGTGATATACTCTGCCCCTTTTGGGCGACCAGCGTCCCCAGTGTGTATCTGCCTAATTGCCCAGGTCTGTGATCTCCCCATCTTGCTCATTCACACTCGGGACAACAGTGTCGAGTGGGCACAGCCTCCATAGCGCGCAAAAAAGGACACCCAGCGACCTTAAGAAATGCAGTGCTGGGATTTGGCGTCATATCCCCGCGCTCAGCATTCTGGATGTCGGCTGCAGAGGGGGTAGCCGGGGGCACTTTCCTGGGTCAGGCTTAGTGCCGAGGTAGATACATCACTAGGTGAATAGAGCATGCTATTACAATTACAGATGTATCCCTACTCACACAAAAACAAACAAAACATTTTACCAAAAGATTTTACAGTTTCTATGGCAACAACCTCTTAGCACACAACCTAACGTTCCATGGAAAGTAACAATGTTTCTGGAGATTTTTAAACATACATCACTGTTGTTTCTGATGATGCATTAAGTTACGAAAGTGTTACATTTAGCAGAGTAGATGGAAAATGTGTTTAACTTTTTTTTACATGTGAGTATTTTGTTATTGTAACTCAAAATATTCTAGAAGTTGTATGGAACAATTTAAAAAGTCTCAGTGCCAAAGGTTTCACACTGTTTACCAACATTGTATCTCCTGTTTAATGTAACGCGTTCATTGTTTTACAGCACTTACTGAGTTATATATAATAATAGTTATGCAAGTCATAAAACGTATTTAAATCTTCAGCTTCGGGCAGGGCCGGCTGGCCATCTATCACATCTATCACAAATTTCCTTAATTTGCTACAAATGTCCAAAAATAAAACACAAAAACAAAGCGGTGACCTCTGAATTTTCATTTGCATTTTGTTGCTTTTTCTCTCATACACATTCTTACTCACTTTCTCACACTCTATCTCACAGTCTCTCTCACTCTGTCTCACACTCTCTATGTTCCCCCGACCTTCCCTGCTTCGCTTCTTTCCTTGCCTCTTCTTCCTTTGTCTTCCTTCTTCATCTGTTTTTCCCAGTATCAGCTCCGCTCAACAAGCCTCCCAGAGCACTTCAGCAAAAGGGCGGAGCCTCCGCACACCCTCTATCCCGATTGGAGGAACAGGGAGAGGCTGTCACATTGGCTCCATCCCTTTACAGAAGTACTCAAAGAGAGAGGTGCAGAAACAAGAACAAGAAGAAGCGAGACAGGTAGCGGAGCTGGGAAAAAAAAGATGAACACACCAAAATGGCAGAAAACGAAATTCATTATCCGGAAATGAGCTGACCAAAAAAAACAAAACAATTTTTTTAGGTTTTTGGTCCATTTGCACAAGTCTACTTGTGTACAAAACCCAAAGGAAACATCTCTCTGGGGTTCTACAGTCACACAATATATACACTTAGTAGGGATTGCACAATGACACCCTTGGGACACAAGCAGGTCTTTTAGACCATTCCCAGTTAATGCAGGTCAAGTTGGTAGTAAATTAGCCAATGGCCGTTCCAAGGTCAGGGCTGGTAGCTGAATAATCTCCATCTTTCTTCATTGTAGTCACTAGTGAACTTCCTTGGTTCACACGTCTTGGGAAACTTCAGGTGGCACATATTATTCATTATTATTCTGTATAGGGTAACATGTTAAATTGTTTAAAAAACTGAATTTTCTAAAAAACGAAATTTAAGAAGAAAGCCAACTCTCAAGTCATTTGCATATGCAAAGGAAAATCTGTTAAAAGCATCACACTGTTAGCTTAGAATGTGTGCACTTCCTTGGCTCTCCCTAAATGATGCCTTCATATAGCAATTGACTTCCCAGAAGTCATGGCTGGTGCTGCAGAGAACTTGGTACACAAAGATGGTGTTATTTCATACAAAAATACGGAAGATTTATTTATGCCGGCATGTTGCTTTTTTTTCCATTAGTTATGATTATATAAAATATAACAAAGTTTTTTGGAACTAAAATAAAAAACCTGTCTGCTCATATATATACATACAGTATATACATATAAATATGCATTTAGCATTCTTTACTTGATGGTTCCAAGAATGAAAAATAGGCATAAAAACTTTAGAAAATGGGCATCTGTAGCCAGTTATGAATTCAGGCAATATGAATATAAAAAAATCCAATGAGTGAAAGAGAGGGACTAAAAATTGGGAAAATGAGAATGGGGTTACAGTACATAGCGATATCTTTAAGGGCTTTTAATGACTCTGGTCTGTCTGAAAACCCATGATAGTACATTACAAGAGAAGAGGGACAGTCTAGTATCCCATAGAGTTAGTGTTATGTCCTTTTCAGCTTGAGTCTGTTTTTCTGCCCCCTTTGGTTGCTTGAAAGAGCCAATTAGTAGCAAGAAAGTGACCCCATTTAACTTATTAGGAGTATTTTGTGAGTGCGTCTACAGGGGGTCTTGTAGGATAATATGTGCGCCGTGGCAAGCAGCAGGAGATGTTGCATCTGCTGAATCCCTTAATGCATTTGCAATGTAACCCCCCATAATTTAAAGGCAACTCTCGGCTATCATATGTATTAAAGTACAAAATTAAGACAATGTTAGCCTAGACTATGGTGACCTGCTCCCTACATTATCCAGGACACATATAATGTATATTACACATCCAGTTGAGTCTGGATCACAATGTCCTGGGGATTTATATGCTTCTGTGAAAATGTCAATGGGACAAAAATGATTCTTTTTGGGCACAGGTTAGTTTTTAACCCCTTAAGGACAATGGGCGGTCCCTAAACCCATTGAAAACAATGCATTTTGAGCCCGTACATGTTCGGGCTTTGTCATTAAGGGGTTAAAATAGTTTTTGAAATAGGATATAGCCCCTATCACAATAGTTTAAAAATGTTCATAAAGAGTAGGTGGAACAGGGCCTTTAAATAGTTGTGTTACAGGTAATGATCCAAGTGTCTGACCGTTAAAATGGCGTCGCTGCAGGAACACAGGTGGTTTGTACACTTGAAGCCGTGGTTCACCGAGACCTTGGGTCCCATCCAAGCAGATTTAGCACATCTGTTCAGGGTGTGGATTTAAAAATCTCCCTATAATACGAAACTGACCTTAAACAACACTGTAAAAAGTAATTATATCTCAGGTATCGTTTTCTAACGCACTTTAACCAATTTGCCAAGTATTTCCTTATAACATTTTTTTTTTACTTTAATAGATTTTGATCCTGGATTCCTTCAAGCGCCTCCTGTCATTTTTAAGTATTAGTTTCCAAAACTAGAAATTGTAGGTGAGGTCCGACTAATTTGTAAACACGATGATACATTACTAATCTTACTATCCACCGCAGCTGCAGAATGACTTTCATTAAGAATTGCTGTTGAATCCATCGTCTGTAAACATTACAAAATCCCTCGCCAGGATACATTTCCAAAGTATAATCAGCCCTTCTCGCAGGAGAAACAGAATCATGTGGATTCAGGATCGGAAGGGCCCTTTCTAAACTCATTTGAATGGGAACAAGTTGACAGGAACATATTGGGGTTTCTTTAGGGTAAGCGGGGGCGGGAGGGAGGTGGGATGTATGTATATGTGTTTGTATATATTTATGTACATGAGCATGGATGTGTAATTGTTTGTGTGAGAGCATGGATTTGTAATTATGTGTGTGAGCATGGATGTGTAATTATGTGTGTGAGCATGGATTTGTAATTATGTGTGTGAGCATGGATGTGTAGGTGTTTGTGTGTGAGCATGGATGTGTAAGTAGGGTGAGACGGAGTGAATGTGTGAGTATGAGTAAGTGTGTGTTTACATATGTGTGTCAGAGTGTATGTTGGAAGGGGCAAAGAAGGCACATAAAACTTGATTGGGGGCAATGATAGCACAGCCCAGCTGTTGAAGTTGGGGAGTCACGGGGCAATTTTTACACCATGGCCCTTTGGTTTCTAGTTAAGACCCCGGAGCAAGACAACTGACAACTAAGACAACTGAGCATCAAATGAGTGATGCCATTGTATTGGGCTGGATGTATTTACTGCTCACCTGTAGCCCCTATTAGACTGACCATAGCAGAAGGTTCACCTGTCTATTCATCTGTGCAACCCCATTAGCATAGGCAATCGTCCTGAGGCATGACCGCATAGGCCTATTCGTCATGTGTGTGAGTCTTCACAATGCAGTGATCATGATCACAAGGAGACATGCCCGATATAGTCTGGTGCTGTGGCCTGCCCGACAAACATGAAATGGACCTCGGGTTGGCAGTAGTTGAGGAGGAAGCAGGTAGGAGACCTCAGCACTGTTGTATAGAAGTACCAGGCACCTGACACTTTCATTATTTCTTTCCTTCCTTCCTTCCTTCCTTCATTCATTCATTCATTCATTCATTCATTCCTAATCCTCATATGTCCCTGGATGGAAATTTGGCTTGCAAAACATATTGAGTGAGATGAACTTTGCAACCTTTTGTGTTAATAACAAAAAGACATTGAGTTAATAATTATGTTGTCAACACAATATTCCCACTTGTATTTACCTAAACAGGTGTCATTCAACTCATTCACATTTCGGATATGTCAGTCTGACTGATATGCCAGTTCGCATTCATTTGCTGGGCAGTCAAAATGTGAGGATAAAATTCTGTAACACATATTTAGTCTCTACGGTCCTCTTATGAAGAATTAAAGCTGCAATTGGTTTATTTGGGGGTTTCTGGGTGTGTCGTCCATTTTTATTAGTTCAGATGACTGTGAGAATTCTACATGTTCATCCCATTTTCATGTTTTTCCAATTACTTATTCCCTGTTCCTTCTCAGTGTTTTTTTGAGACATTACGTCATAGATTAGACAAACCATATGTGAAGTAGCAGTGCAGTAGCTTTGTTTATTTTGTAGTATAGAACATTGATTAAGGGACATTTCACTATGCCATTCGTGTAACAGAGATCATCAATATTTATTTACATGTACTGTGATACGTAATGAGGCTAGTATTGAGCTAGTCTAATATAACGCAAATAAATGCTATAAAAAATATTTGATGAACAGGAATTTTTGTAGAGCACAATGAGATTGGTTGGAACTGTACATGTGAAATATACAGTAGTCTAATAAAATGTTGACTATAACTGATACCATCCTGTCAACTAGAGTGAAGACCACACAGCCATATAGCACATAATAAAACAAACAAAACACACACATATATATATGAACAAATATGAAAAATACTATTTTTACTAATGAAGAAATCAAACAAAATATCTAATTTCATTCCAATCAAGTCTGTTCCTCCATACATTTTTATTAGTCAGAGAGTTGTTGGGATATTAGGACCAAGGTTTTCTATCATTTAAGGCTAGACAGTAGACTTGTTCAAATAGACCAAAAATCGTTCTGACAAATCTTGTTGTGGACCATTTGTTTTCCATTGAATTCCTACCTTCTCTGTTTCTGTGCTCCTGTCTCCATGCCCTGCCGCTCTGCTTCTTATCTTGCCGTTCTTCTGTCTTTATCCACTGCTCCAAAAAGTCTTGGTTCCTTGTGTGCCTCACCGTGGACAATGGAACAGGCACATGACCTCCTGTGAATTTCCGCAAAATCGTGAAGCTTCCAGGTACATCCTCTCCTGTAGTTGTATGATCATGGGAGAAGATGTGCCCAGAAGCTCCGCCATTTTGCCGAAGTTCCTCAGGAGGTCATGCCCCCATTCCATTCTCCACAGAGAAGACACAAGAACGATAAGATGCAAGATCAGAAGCACAGCTGTGTTACATGGAGACAGGGACATGAAAGTGGTCGGCAGAGGAGGTAGGGAGACATTCTGGCAGAGCATGAGAGAGAGTGAGTGTGTCAGTGAGTGAGAGTGAAAGAACCAACAAACTTTAAACTAAAATTCTGAGCTTTTTGCATCGTTTTGTTTGCAAATTTTGTTAAAATCACAATTCGTATGACTCTGAATGGACAAGTCTACGAGGCAGGGAGAGGGTTTTTGTCTAATAAGTTAAAGCAGATTTTTATGAATTAGGAAAGTGAATCTACTATAAAGTTGTCATGTCCTTTGGATTGAAACATAAAGGTATTGAGATTTGGGTCACAACAAATCAACCTTCAATGCTACAACTAGTAAAACATAATAACCCGTAAATCTAAAATGTATTACATTTCATAAATCATGACAAATACTGCAACTAACATAGATAGATCATGTAAAATGTAGATATTGGTGATAAGAGGAGTAATCTCACTTACTTTTTGTGTTTTTGCTGATCTTTAGATCAACCTATGAGAAATTTGAAAGGATAAAACTGGCGGACCAGCTGTGTAACTATATAGCCTATTAAGCTGATCATTTTAGTTCCAGGGACACATGGCAACATTCGCTGGGAGAATTCGATAAAACAATGCCCCTCATTGTTATCCTACAGACAGAATGCTATCTCAAAACACCGAACTTGATCCACCATTAAAATGTGTCAGGTTTATCATCTCCCACGTATCCTGTTCCTCTAGTCATTCCACAAACTCCTTGAAGAAGGACGATATTTCCAACATATTACATTCAGTTAAGAAAAAAATTAAATCAAGGGGTAAATTCTCAAAAGCGTACAAAGGCCAGCCAAAGAATGTGATTTTCCAAATCTATTGAGGTATTATTTCAGGTTAATCATTTACTGCACCATTCCGACACTTTCAGATTCTATTAGAACACAGTTTTAATATGAAACATTTTAATAAATGCCTTGGATATACTGTTGCTCTTTCCACCTACTGCCCCTTCTTGTGGCTTCTTTCCATAACATTTTGCTTAATTTGCTTAATTCTTCACATCTTACAGCAGACTTTATGTCATTTCATAATTTGAAGCACAAAATTGGGATTTTTGCTATAAAATGCATATAAAAGGTTGGTTGGGGCACTTATTTCAGACATAAAATTGACCGGATTTGGGGAGTTTTAATGAAAGAAGGTAATCAAAAGCAGATGTTTTAGAGGAACTTGATTTTACGTTCATTCAAAGAAGCTGAACAACCTCAGGAAGAAATTTGTTTGTAGCTGAAGAATATGAAGTTGTTCCAATTTGAGACACATTTAAGTAACTAGAGACATACTTTGAGCATTCAGTGCAAAATAACATAAAATTAATACAAATAATATAATAAAATATACATGAAAAACACTTTCTACCACCCGCTTGTATTCGCACAAAAGAATCTACAATTAAACTTTAATAACATTTCATAAGGTATAAAAACTTGAAAATACATAGGAAATTGCAGTTTTATCTTAAAATATAATTATTAAATGAGATATAGACCATCTAATCCTCAAAAGCAAGCATACCATTCAAGGTAAAAGAAGAAATAACAAAAATCTTTAAGTCTTAAAATGAACTTGGTTTCGGTGGTTTGAAAGCAGACGAATTGTACATTTTTAGGTCATTGTTAAAAAAACATTGTTTCAGGCAACATAACACACATTAATGATCAGTCGTAGGGTAGTGCATAGAATAAAATGACCGCAGTCTCTATTAGTTACAGAAATTATGTATAATCCAGGAAAGTCCAAAATAGTGATTTCTTCATACCTGTTATGTTCAGAGCTATCCTAAGGTCGGAAAAATCCATAGGCTGTAACAATTTTAAAATTAAAAGGAAGTTGTTGAACCCAAATTTCTCTTGATCAATAAATGACCCTGGCTCTATAATGTCCATTGTAAAGGTAACTCTGCAGAGGTTCCCTACCATTTAGGAACCCTGTACTCATCCAGTATATAGTTAACAGGTTTTACCATTCAAGATCCAGATACATATGGAATACATTAGGAAGTAGGACATTATTCCAACTTCTGACCCTCGGTGAGTTAAGCAATACCTCATTCCACTCGTTTTTGAGGGGGTGTCTACTGGCAGACAAAGCGGAGCTGACTTCAGTTTCCAAACTTTATAAGTATCTAGCAAGTATTTTCAAGAAACTAAAGACAAAATGGAGAAGTGACTTAAAATAATGTGGGCACGCGGGAGCTATGATAGTGCAGCTATATCAATGTCATGGCATCATGGGCCAGTCAAGAGAGATCAAAAGCAGGACTGCTCTGGACTGTCCCATAAAAATAGAGGATGGTTAGGAGGTATGATATAATATATTGTATTATATATTATTCAGTGTAACATACTAGCAACTCAGTGGTTAACGAATGCCAGAGTTGATGTTATTTTTCAATTTGCTTTAGCTAGATTGTACTGCGGTCAAGTTGAGGTAGAGTCAAAGTGACAGTACCACATATATCATTTGGACACTTTGTTCAACTCAGGCTCGTTTGCTATAGCATACTTGAATGCCAACTCAAGTGCACTTGACCCTTAGTCAATTAACCCAGCATATAACAAAAGCCTTCTATGTTCTTTAGAATCAAAAAAGGCTAATGCCCAAATTATTTAAAATAAAACAGAGGATTTACCGGTACTTTTTCCTTTCTTTGTCAGCCTGTCCTTGGTAAAACATACAATGCACAATATATCTTAAGTGTGTTATACACTGGCTGAAAAATCTGTAGTGCAATCTATATGTAGTTTAAAGTAATTTATTATATATATATATATATATATATATATATATATTTACTATTTACTACCACTATTTACTATAAGGACAGAAACAACAAAAAACCTCAAATATTAAATATTGCTACATTTGATTAATTTCTGGACTTTTATAGACTCTTTTACACTACATAAATCGTTGTCGGTTTAACTGCAATATCGGAGGCTTCATTAAAATAGATGCGTCCGTCACTATCATAGAATGTTTCCTTTTCATATTTCTTTTCATTCTTGTCGCTGTTTTTATGTTTTATGTTATACTCCATGTATTCAGGTTCAATGTATTCTGACTTAAATGGTTAGACATTTCTAATACATGTCGACTATACTGGAAAAGGTTATGGGTTGGGTCCACAACATCGAACCTGAAGTGTGTCTTACTGTATAATGTAATGTACACTGCAGACAAGAGACGGATTAGACCATTGTGTTGCTGTTACATTCTATTCTGTAGTAAATATTGGACAGATTTATTTCTTTGACCGTCTTTGAAAGATTCCGCACTAAGGCACTGAACGATTCCACACTGTGGCTAAGGCAGTATTTGGAAGTTGATGATGAATTTTAGTGGATAGAACCAGTGGCATATTCTGGCCTAGTCCGACTCTGCCTTGGCTTGGCTTGCCTTGACTATGCCGGGGAGGTGGCAGTCCCTCTGCTACATAACCTGGTGGGCAGGGCCGGCCCTACAATGGAGCCCACTGGGGCAATTGCGCTTTTTTTTTTAAGCGGAGGTGAGAGAGGGGCGCCGAGTGGTTTTCGCTTACCTTTAAACAGGGGGGGGGGGTTAGTGTAGATAATGGCATCGGCGAAGTTTAAAATGCCGCATTTTAAACTTCACCCCAGGCGGCATTAAGTCTTGGGCCGGCCCTGCTGGTGGGCCACTACTCCATGGGCCGGTTGGGGTGATCTGTCTCTTGTAATGGAAGAAAATGGAGTCATATCCCAGAGATAAGCATAAAGTATGGTGGCCATAGAGGTAAGTGTTTTGAAAAGGCCTGTGGGCTGAAATGGGTTGTAAAAATCATGACCATTAATGTTAAATTTCGATAAGATTTGAGGATTGCTTATCATGAGAATGCTTTCTTTTCTTCATGACATTGAACATTTAATGGCGGATCTTTCATGTTCCATACTGATCTATCTCAAGGTGTTGTTCTAATTTAATCCCATTAATTGAGTCCCTAGGGTAACAGAGAATGTGAAACAAGAGATGTATATAAAGGACTTTTCTGTCCTCGCTAATGTGTTAATTAGCCCCTATAAAGTCGAAGCTGTAAACCCTTGTCTTAATAACAGTAGCAAGAGACTATAAAATGAAAAAGGGTCCCAAAGGAAGCTTACAGATTAAAAACATCTAAGAAGCAGATTGTATTTCTAAAAAGATTTTAAACTCGTACCTTCGGTTCCGATATGTCTTAACATGTGCTATTGTTAGTTTTGTATATTGACAGTTTTAATGTTTCACTAGTGATTCTGCTGGAGCTCTATCAATAAAATGTAATATAATAACATATAAATAAATTATTTATATTGAAAAAAGGAATCCATAAATAAAGCAGTCATTGTATAAAATGATAAAATGATAAACATTATATATAAATAAGGTGAGCTTTATATATAAATTCCACCTCTAGTCCTATCCATTCCATGGCTGCCTGGACCAATGCAAAACAATCAGTAACTTAATAACAGTGGAGAGTTAACTTAATATCAGGGGATAATCATGTAGATACCATAAAAAATAACACAAGACTACTTCTAATGCATCATGCGCTTTGTATTTATGCTTAAGGGTGCTATGCACATAAGAAGGCAAAGAGTCTATTATAGGTCGGGCAGTATAATACTTCATTGATAAGAATGTGATGTCACCATATATTCTTTTATGTCCTGGAAGTCTTGAGTCAGTTTTGGAATTTGTTTGAAGTCATAGAAACATGATCATTAAATCTGAAAATATATAGCTTCATCAAGTCAAAACTTTCACAAAATGTCTTTGTGTTGTCGGGTTTTTAGCCAGAGACAAAACGAGTTATTTATCTCTGAAATGGGCAAAGGGGGATTTCCTAAGTGTAGTAAACGCTCTAAATATGTTTAAATTAACATAAGAGACATCCATTATGCTTTAGATACTTAATTATCAATATTAAGTATTATATTGCAAGATACATATTTGCCAGGGATGTGGATTATAGAATATATACGTAAAGCTCTGGCAAATTATTAAAACATACACTTTTTTGTATATGATCTTATCTTGTTTACGTATATACTTTTCAGTTTGTTGAGGAATAAATAAAATGACAGCAAAAATTATTTTTATTATTTTCTCTGAAAAAAAATAGTTATTTTTCAATAGCGAATAGGACTAATTTTCCAAAATACATTTTTTTGTGCAAATAGCTTCGCAAACGATACTGATATAAAGTGATTTTTTTATTTCTCTGTTCACATCTGTTTGTTATTTCCCTTTACCACAAGAGCCTTTAATATTTTTCTTGAGATATGTTTTACTTGTGTGTTACTTCAGCATCATTAAAACAGAATTATACTTCAAACATGTTTCCTAGTCCTAAATAGTAACATCTAATTTTAAATTATAACAAAATAAAATGTAGTTACTGTTCTATAATCTTTAATGTGGCATGAGGGATTTTCATGGATTAAAAAGAGGAAAACTCATCTTCACACTGGGCTGTGATTATAGTATGGTTGTTTATTATATTTATATATTATTTATGTATTTAAATATTGTTATTGTTGATAGGTAGGTTATCTTACTTGGTAAGAGAGTTGACCTTATTTCTTTCCGTTTGCTTGCGAATCTTTCTTGGGGAAGCTTTTCACCATTGTCCGTTGTCATGCCATTTTTTTGTGACATGGGCCAAAAGGGACATTTACCCTAAGTCAAATTTTTAACTTATGGTCAATTATCCCCTGAGCTCCCTCAACAGCAGTCTGAAGGTGGAGGTCTCTGCAACCACAAACACACAGCTCTTCATTAATGTGTCCTCCCTCGAAGTCTATGTGCCAACTGTTGTATCGGAATATAGCGAAATGATGTCATCAAGCAGCACGCAGAGGAGAAAGAGAAGAAATATGTGCCGCAAGTGGCGCAGGTGTCCACATGCTTCACACTTACCACGAAACACAAAAAAGCCTTCCTCCAGGGGAGAGGTTTGCCCTAGAGGAATCTTATCCTGGGTCCTATTGTATTTAAAGTTGACCATTCCCTGCGGGTACCTCTCCCACCATTAACTTATAGTTCTGTGTTTCACTAGCTAATGTGGTGTGTCAGGACTAGCAAAGATGTCATCTTCCTTTACACGTGGTGGGTTGTTTGGTAATATCTATTGATCTTGCCAACTGGCTATATCTGGGAGCTAGGTGGCCAGTGAAGTGGAAGCACTGGGTCCTATGAGGTCCCAGGACATAAGCAGTGGTCTGGCTGTTGTCTAACCGCTAATATACCTCTGGAGTTATACACCCTTTACATGGGCCATCATAATGATTCAATACTGTAGTGTGACTTACCACAACCAACTGGTGATAAAATATGTCCATCCAAAAGCTGATGATGATGACAATTCCAGACATGGACACCTACGCTTCAATTACAACATTCAAAAGTGTAAAGGAGTATTTAGGAACATCAATCAAGACATCTTTTTTCAAGGCTGTGAAAGCCGAGGCTTTTGTTCTACCTCCCTGTATTCATTATCTGAAATGACACAATACTGACCTGTTTGTTATTCATAATGACATATGTTAATAAGAGCAATTCTGTTTAATTCTAATATCAATTTCATAAGTAAGACTGCTGAGGCAGCGTGTGGCCACATGCTACGTGAGCGTAAAAACGCCCTGATGCATAATGGTGGTTAACGACACCAAACTGGACGAGGCAGTCTCTTAGTTAAATGTAATGTTTTTCATTATATTGGTTGATGATGATGAAGGGCTTTATGTGGAACCAAACCCTTATCTACAGAACAACAATAAAACACAATATACAGCGGTCACTTCAATAGAAAGCGTTACTGTAAACACACATTCAGAGATGAAATAAGTATGTCTGTGATTGAAGAGTACTGATTTACTAATACTTTGCTTCTAATTGGCATGCTTTGTTCTTGCAAAATCTGGATCTGCCTCATGCTTTTTATTGTAAGTTTCAATATCATTTGCCACAACGGCTGGGTCTGTAATTTGCTTTTCTGAAGGGCAGATTTAGGGAGCCATTGAATGTAAGCAAACAAAAGACTTACTGTTTTTCTTTTTTTTTTAAAGAAAAAATAAATACAGAGGTATTCACTAGAACTATTAGCGTGATATAGAATATATGCAAGAAAAACAAGGTTTCTAACCCTGAAAGTACCAAAAAAGGCATTGTGATGTACTACATAGTCTGCTGACATCCAAATATTAACCTCAAGGATCCGCATTTATTTATTCTGTAATTATCATAAAATACCTTATTCTGTATTGTTTTAGACCGCATTATCTGGGCTGTGCTGACTTGAGGAGATGCTGGAAACTTGAACTGTTGAGGTCTGGACTTTGGGATCACTTCATTCTGATTGGCATGTATCTACTATACACTTGCACATTAAGCATAAATCTTCATTTGGTGTCTGCAGAAGAATATTTTTTCTTTAAAGATGATTCAAGGGAATATTTGAATTTAATACAATTTTAAAAAAGACTCGAAACTACTTGTTGACAGCGGGACAGCCGAACAGTGAAAATCGGCCTAAATGAAGAACGTAAGGATCGAGTAGGGGAGTATTTTGTTATGAGGGCAGGAGTGTCTCCCTACCTTCTCCATCTCCGTGTTCCTCTCTCCATGCCCCACAACTCTGCTTCTGATCTTGCATCTTCTTGCTCCTTAGTGTTCTCTTTTCATTGTTTGTCTACTTTTCCGTGGACAACTGGACAGGGACATGATCTCCGGCGAATTTCCGCAAAATTCTGGGAATAAGAGAGTGTGAATGAGACAGTGGGTGAGTGTGTTAGTGAGAGTCAAATAACGGATGTTTTTGTTTATTTCGTTGGAGGTCCCTTCTCATTTTCAGGGATTTGTACGAATTGCAGGAATATACAAATTTAGTTCAAATTGCAATTGGTACGAGTCCAAATGCACAAGTCTATTATGGAGGACTCAATATGTTCGTAGACAGTCCAGGAATGCCAAGCAGAAAGGTGTCTCAATAGTCGAGGTTGGAATTGATAAGGGAATGAACCAAGGTTTTTTTGGCTTCTTGGGTGAGGAATGGGGTGGATGTGAGAATGGTGCAAGCGGCAGGATCTGGTAAGGGACTGAATGTGAGGTTTGATGACCCCAAGGCAGTAGGCCAGGTTAGTAGGAAATATAGTGGTGTTGTTAATGGAGATAGAAACTTCAGGTACTGGTGTGGAGATTAAAGCAGGGAAGATAATGAGTCTGCATAAAGCACCGTTCTTAGGTTGATGCTGCAGGGCTACTTAATGGTCTAGATGTCTGTGGGATGTTGGAATGTCATATTAAGTAGGAAGCTATATTCCTCTGTTGTTACTGCAGACTTGGATGTTTTCAAAGATCATATTTTCCATATTTTTAGCTTCCTCATTCATATTTCTGAAAAAAACCTAAAACAATGACTTATTTTGTTGCTTGAAACAAGCTGTTGGTTCTGCTTTTGATAGAGAAGATGGTATAAGTGACGTGACAAAGTCAACAAGATAAAACAAACCATGATTTCTAAAACAAGTAGCTTTTTAACAGCTGGAAAGAATGTAACAATGATCCCTTATTACCATCATTTTACATTAGAATTGTTCTTTTGTGCAGTCTTACTGTGGTTCTTTCACCCTTTAGAAATTATTAAGAAATCTTTCAAATGCTTTAAAGGCTGGCATCGCAAAACTAGCTAACGGTCGTGCCAGAGACTCGGTGGTTTGGCTGAGTGAGATAAAGCTTCTCTTGCAATTGTGCTGGAACCGTTTTGACTGTGTCTAGATAGTATGGCTTACTGGTTTCACTAGGACTGTCTCTGCTGATGTAGTCAAAACTTTCAATTCCAATCCATTTGAAATGTCCAGTATGAGTATAAATGCTATCCTTTGACACATTTAAAAGGAATATTCACTGAGCCCATTATCTTTAATACATTGGTGTCACATGTTATACGTCAATAAACCAGCTGAAGTCAACACAAGGGATGTTCACTCAAAACAGTGTGTAAAAGAATGTATGGCAAATAACAAAACACATCTTAAAGTAGATTTATTTAGGAATACAAAATGAAAAGTTTTATGCCAATAGCCTCTTTAGAAAGCATGTAAAGAGGTAAAGATGTGGACAATTGCACATTGTCTATCCCAATAGAGGGCCTCAGATCCATCCAGATACAAAAAATGACTTTTGTCATCTCACCACACAGCATTAACTGGAAAGTTCCCAAGTATGCATACTTGAGTACATGTATGCATACATATGAGTACATACTTATATGTACTAAACTGGGCATGACTGTATAGGAGATATTTGTAAAAAAAAAAAATGGGCCAAAAACGATTCTGATACATTTTCAGTTACTTTTTGACCCATTCGTTTTTTGGGCAATTTGGGAATTAAATTCATTGCCTGGTGCCCACAGTCACTCTCTCATGCTCCTCATTCACTGAGAGTGAACGAGAATGAGTGTGGGTGAATGTGGGCCCACGTATTGCGTAGTTTGTTCAATTCATGATGGGTCTGGCCTCGTTCTTGTGGCTTTGTACAAATTGCAGAATTTAAAAAAATTCAGTAAATTTGCAATTTGTATGAATCCAGAATGTGCAGGTCTGTTAAAATTATATAGTAATCCAGACACTCAGGGTGGTCAGTAAAATGTCTATCATTAGTGATCCAGACACAGACAGTGGTACAGCATAACTCCCATCAGTATCAACTGAGCCAGGCACTGATGGTGGTACACTAAATCCCTGCCAGTGCATGGAAAAAGTGCATGTAATCTTAATGATGGGTAGAAAAATTCTAGTTAGAAAATCATAAGCTACAAAGAGCTAAGATAATAGTCAATGGGTGCATGGGGTGTGGATGGACTCTTTTACACGACAAGACCTTACCAGCTTGTCTTTCTTCTTCTTCTTTCTACTTACAAGAGTAATAAGTATGTAAGAACTACATTTTAAGCACGTGTATTTTTTTCTGTTGTAAAGTAGTAATAAGGCGTACCATGGGCAGCATTTAGTTATGATGTTTCCCTTTATTCATATTATTGGTTACTATAATATTCTAACATCCTTATGTGTTATGGATTCTTGCAGCTGGCTTAGTGGTTATTTCCAATGTAATGACCCTTTTATTACCTTTTTAAATGCCCCACATGTCATTGGACTCATCTGTGAATTCTGTTCATCACTGAAGAAAGCCCTTCTCTGGCTAGGAAACCCGGTCACTTTAAGAAAAGCAGCATCCTATGTATTATAAAACATATTAAAGCATAGTCATGCTTGCTCGGAAACCAGTGTTTTAGTATGGGGTCTATTAACGTACAACATTTTATTGAGAACACAATAAATCAGCTTTGATATATAAAAATATTTTCAACGTTTTTCTTGTTTGTTTTTTATCTCCAAAATCTTTTTTCTTCTTTAGTCCAATAGATAATGCTGTTTTTGGACTTCCCGTGAAGTGGTTTAAACTCTGTTTGGGCGGACTAAGTTTTCCAGAAGCTGATGGGATGGCTCTGTTATGCACAATAATATTTTGCAAAGTTTTATGATAATAACAGGATTCCTACTTTTGGGATTCGTGGAAGAAGGAAGTAGAGTGTGGGAAGATCCATGTACAATTCCACTAAAATGAAGGCTTACTGCAATTAAGTTCACTCTGCTTCCTATATTATCTGTCAACTATAATTGCATGCATTCGTAATGCAAAGCACACAGACCTCTGCATTTAACAGGGAGTAAATGTATTAAAATGGGCTTCATGGAAATTCAAAGAGGTCCACTGGAGCAGCAGCAGGGGAGGGAGGAACACCAGGCTGTTTAGAGTAGGTTAACCAAAAAACACCTGTTTTTTGGCAAAAAAACCCCTTTTATTTATTTCTGTACACCCCCTGCTGTCAGAGGGGTTTGGTCTGCTCTGCCGCTAACTGGCCTCCTCCCTTTCACTCTGGTAGTTGGTTCGTCATAGACACAGAGTCCCTGCCTGGCAGAGACACAGTTGGCAGGCTGCAGGCACAAGGTAGATTTATTTCGACCATGTATTGCAGCACGGGTTAGTTAATACTCCAGCTCACATGGCTCTCGGCCAGTCTGGTATGTTAAGCATCATTGGAAAATGATTACTCAACAACTGGAGTGCCAAATCTTAGTTTTTATATCATTATGAATTGGCAGTGCCGCTGCTGTGGAATGGACGTCTCATGGTTCTTAGCCATCCATTTGGTTGGCTGAACATCATGATAAATATAACAGCACCTCGAGTCCCATATGTTACCACAACTGCTGCAAAACCACCATGTGTCCTACTATGGTTACAAGCTTTTATATTCCTTTTTTTACCCCCCTCTAACTACTCTAGTTGAGCCAGCAATAGTAGGAAAAGTTGCTGGTAACTGTAGATTGGCCTTTGGAGTGTACTGCAGTGCAAACGCTAACTGTTGCTGACTGTGAATGCACTTACAATAATATTCACAGCGTTATTACTGGCTGAAGTTCACGGGAATTGTAGTCATAGACTCGGGTTGTGGTGGCCGAAAACTACACACTAACTGCAGCTCCTATGAAATACAGTCAGCCATTACTTACTGAACACCATAGGAATTGCAGACTAGGGTAGTTGTGGCTTATCTTTACCACCCCCACTATTGTAGACTAAAATTCTCATGTTGTGCAGGTTCATGCTGGTCTGCACCTACTACTATCATTTTCCTATTAATGTCTAACTAACAGGGGGTGTGAGGGCAGTGAATGTATATACATGTGTGTAAGGACAGGCTTGTGTAAGGGCAGTGTGTATGTGTGTTTATGGGCACATGTGTGTAAAGGCAGTTTGTATGGGCAGGTGTGTGTAAGGACAGTGTATTTGTATATGCATGTTAATGGGCAGGTGTGTGTGTAAAGGCAGTGCGTAAGGCCAGTGTAAATAAAATAACCTCTGTAAAAAAAATAGCTGGGGGCCCAATTTTCCATTCTTGACTCAGGCTCAAAAAAAGCTAGCTACAGCTCTGCCCCCAGGAACAAATCCTGCGGACGTCAATGGGTATTACTATAAGAGAAATTGTTAACTCGTAATGCCTGTAATTTTTTATGAATGACACAATGAGCTCTGTGAAGTACCTATAGAGATTTGCTTCTCAGATGAGGTCATATATCTAAGCTTAGCTCTATAGGAGGTGTTTAATGACATGCTGGCATTCATAAAAGACTCTATTGTGTTGTGAGCTGAAGCACACTTCTGCTTTAGTGTCTAGCCGCAACATGATGAAATAGACACTGAGCACATCTACAAAGCTTAAATTCATTTATAATTGTAAAAGAAAAAAAATAATTAAAGTTCTCAACTTGCTTTTATATGTATGTTAGACCAGTATTTTGTGTGAATACACTCTACCGGTGCTAGGTCATGTCTTATTTTAATTTTAAAGCTTTAGCATGTGCGTATTTAATGCTTACATATTTTTAAATATAAAATGAATGAAGTAGTCAGCATGATGAAGGTCTCTGTGTGCACCGCATTCGTTTCCCTATTTCACAGCACATCCAAAATGATATTGTAAATAATTCACTTGTCTATCCACATATACATAAATAAACACATACAAAATGAAAGAATGGGCAACACATTTATAAATCATAGCAATTAATTCTGGGTTCCTCGGGAAATAACATTTTATTTTCTAAAGGGAGAATGTGAAGGTCTTAAGTAATAAATACATCATACAGGACTAGCCAAGGTCTTCCTGCACCGGAAGCTCACCGAGGTTGGCCGTTCATAATGTAAGGTGAAGTATCTGAAACACAGCTCTTCTGCTAACTTTCTTCCCAACTCTGACCTTAACAGAGGAATTGTATTATACCGTATATGTTAAAAATATGCCTAGATAACTGGCATTGACCCTTGTTAGGTGCATGGGTGAGAATTGGAGTGCGCTCGCAGCCTCTAATAATGGTATGATCCAGTGGAGCAGTGAGTGCATTGAAGTGATGTAATGTCCACTCACCATCGTTTTTTTGTCATGGTTATGAGGGCTCTGTTTTTGGCAGGTCTGTGTGGTCTCTATATGAAAACTCCTCTCTGTTTCACCTGCTCTGACCCCTTTGATTACATCTCACGTGCCATCCTATCCAGCTTTATAGAAGTTGGGCTGGGGACTTTTGGCCATTGACCTTCCAATGTTTCCACCAGGCACAGAGTACCAATTGCATAAAACTTATTCACATTGCCTCTTCCTTGTTTTGGATAAGACAAATATTAATACAATCCATCTACATGCTTTATTGAGTCAAACCTGTACCCTTCAAGTCCTCTCCCCAAGTTCCTGCATCTCTCTATGTAATGACGAGAATTATGCATTAGTCACATTATTTCTAGGGCAAAAATGTGTGTTCCTAACTCGTCATGCTCCTTTATTTCCCCTCCACTCCAGTTATAGCCCACCTATTTGGCCTGCTTGATCTCAATGTTGATGATCAGAAAAAAGGGGGATTCTGTAGCGGACGGCACTGAATGCACCTGCTTACAATGTTTTGGTTTCTCCACTGCTATCCTCCAGTATTCATTCAGTACATTATTATTATTATTGTATCGGGAGACAAAGGGGCTGGACCTTCATAATGGCCTCTAGGTACCTACGATATAAATCTGGTCCTGCATGACAGCAAAGAAACCTGCATATGTATTTAGTGCTTCCCAGAGGGTCAATGGGTTACACTTGAGAACCCCCAAGTTAATTGGTTCAATGTTTATCTTTCTTTAAGGGATATCTTACCTCTACTCTGGTTTAGACATTTTTATCCTTATTATTTTATGGCGACTGTAGGTGTTTTTAAGTATTTTTATTGTAACATTTGCTTCTTATTAGAAAGGACAGCCAAGACGCCCAATAATTCCTGCCTTACTTTGTGTTCCTTCTGTTTCCTCTTCTATTATTATCCATAATAGTTAAATAAGAAGGATTTTAATTTCCTCCTGTCATGCGGTGTCTTACAATGTTAGGTTTAATGTAATCTTTTGGTGAATCCTCTAAATCTCCTCAGAGATCTGGTTTCTTCTTCGTTCCTCTCTTTTTTTTTAACATTCCATCCCTTGCCTTCCCAACCTTTAAATCCTCCCATTCATAAATTCACTGTCCGCCAGACTTGTCTAGGGTTTGAAGTAATGGCAGGTCAGACCTTCCTAGAAATTCAAAGCTACTTGTGTACAAACTGTTAGCATATAACGCATTTCACCCTTAAATCAAATTTGATTGATGAGGCAATTCCCTTCACATTATTAGTTTTTTTTTTTACATTTATCAGATAAATATTATTAATTATTATTAATAACTATTATTTTTAATTTGTTTTACAACATTACTCTGTAAAATGTTTTATTTTCTTCTATATGTTTTTTTCTATATTTTAGTTTCTAGAAAAATACTTTTTTCTAGCCTTTACACGTAATTTATGTTTTCATGCACTGAACAGCTGCATCGGGCTTACAGCCATATAGAGGTTTAGGAACAGACAAAGTAATGCCCCGGAAACGAGTCTTGCCAACTTTTCAGTAGAGTTTCATTTCAATTATAAGTCGATGGGAAATGTAGAGAAATCTCCTCTCTATTAGCCAGATGTCAGCCAATAATAACCGGTACCTGCTTTGTCTAGGAATCACGAACATGGGGGATTAGAATAGCATAGGGTGGGAAAATGTATAGCTCGATTTTGTAGCCTGTGGGAGTGGAATAACAACAATGACTCTTAAAGAAACTAAAAGGAAAATATTAATGATAATAATAATTAGTATTTTTTTTATAGCACCAACAATATATTCAAGGGGTTTGGCAAAACTAGAACTGACAGACTAAGATAAGCCGATACAAGCTTACACTCGAGAACAATGGGGGATAGAGAAGAATAAGGTGCAGATAACGTGAGGGATAGTGGCATAGATGGATGTGGGAACAGAGAGAAACGTGGGAGATAAGAACAGGTTATAATTTTTTTCAGAAACTTGCAGCTAATGTAAAATGGTAAAGTTCTATTTTTTCTCCAGTAAGCCACAGTTTACGCTAGTTTGCAAAGTAGTATCACTGTTACTCTTGATACTGGCAAATAAAACCGTGTCGCAGAACGTCAAAATCCTGGAGACTCTTCTGGGCACCAAGCTTTGGCAGAACATGACCATTCCATACTAGACAACCCTTTCAGGTTACAAGGTGAAGTTTGGAAGTTTGAACAAAAGTTCCAACTCACATTTTAAAGTCGCAGGTTACATGCACTTGGATTTTTTGTGGGTGCTCATGCCAATTTACTCACATTTTTAGCCAACTCGCAACAAGGGCTGACTTTAGTATTGATTGGACCATGGGCAAGCATTTACTTGCCCCTCCACTGCTTGCCATGCAATCACACCCTCCACTCCAACACCAAGAAAAACACCACAAAAAAACCCAAAAGTACTTCCCACACTGACTCTACAGATTAGGGGGAGGTAGTTAGTGAGTGCCTCCCTAATGTGACTCCACGTCAGACTCCCTTACCCCACATGCACAGGGCAGACGCAGAGATTTTGCTCATACAGTGTGAGCGATGCAGAGGGAAGCAGTGGGTCCATAAGGAGGTGATCGCGGGGGTCGCCTGGGCCCCCTAGGGTGGTAGATTCTGTAGTAGTTTTACTTCGGTGCATTACACAACTTCTCCTGAGCTTCAGCTGGCACACAACCACCCTTACATTATCCTGTATGATACCTTGAAAATTTTGGGAATTCGTTGTGCCCTCAATGATGGCAAGCTGCCCCAAATCATGATGCTTCCTCAACAGTACTTCACTATTGGAATGATATTTTCATGTTAGTATGCAGTGCCCTTTTTACACCATATGTAATGCTACATGTTTTCACAAACAATTCAACCTTTGTTTCATCAGTCCGCAAAACATGTTCCCAGTAGAATTGTGGAGCATCAAGGTGCTCTTTGGAGAGCGGAAGTGTCACGATTGCGTGTAGTGGAATAGACGAGAGTCTTTGTGCAGGGACAGGTTCGGGCTCAGAACCCTGGGCAACATCGTCCTCCAGAAAAGCCTTATGCCCCCCTATATGCCACTCTGCCTCCCTGATATGCCTTATACCATCCTATATGCCACTCTGCCCCATGATATGCATTTTAACCCCCTATATGCCACTCTGCCTCCAGAAATGCCTTGTAGCCCCTATATGCCACTCTGCCTCAAGAAATGCCTTATACCCCTCTATGCCACTCTGGCATATCATGGGACAGAGTGGCATAGAGGGGCTATAAGGCATTTCTGGAGGCAGAGTGGCATATAGGAAGGTAGATGGCATATCAGGGAGGCAGAGTGGAATATAGGGGGGCATAAGGCTTTTACATAAAAAAATATTATACAGTTTGTTCAAACAATAAATTAGTTTACTGACCTTCTACTTCTTCCACTTTGGAGCTTTTTCATCTTGACCTCTGTCCTCTGGTAGCTGCAGAGCTCCGCCCCCTCGCACTCACCTTTCACCCCTCACACTGCTCCCATCACTAGGCGGCCATCGCACACGGCCCACGGATGCTGATGCCGCCGGCTGGCGCTACTTTAATACTAAATTTAAAAAAAAAAGAATTAATGTAGTGCCGGCCGGCCGCATCAGCACACAGCGGTCATTTAGATTAGATTTCGGGCGACCTGGGGGGCAATTGTCCCCCTGCCCAGCCCGCCCCTGGCGCCGGAGGAGGCTTCCAATCCCGCTCGCAGCCACTCAGCGCTGTTTCTAATGTCAGTTTGCCAGCCGGCCGGCCCACGCATCTGCCGGCCCACCGGGAAATTTCCCGGTATCCCGGTGGGCCAGTCTGGCCCTGCAAATCATGAATCTCTCAATGGAATTTCATGGCTACGGCCATACCACCCTGAATACGCCCGATCTTGTCAATGGAATTTCCTTTTTTTTTTATATAATTTTTAGTTCCTGTTGACCAGACTCCTGTCTCATCATCTAGTTAGGCATATATTTTTATTTAAATGGAAAGAATTGTATTATATGTTAAGGTATTCCTTATAAAACGTTTAAAAAATACCAATGTCATGATTCCACAGGTAGTTTCTTCTGGGTTTTGTAATTTCCATTAAGGTGCGGTAAAGCTGCCAGCTGATTTTGCAAAGAAAGTGAGCATATCTAGGTGGTGACTGATCCAGTTTGTTCAAGTTTAAAATTCTATAATCCCAGATTGCTGGCAATTCATTTGCAAGATGCATGAAAAGTTTTACAAGACCACTGAAACAGATTTTTTTTGGTGGACTACCGATGGATTGCGCTACTTCCATCATCATCATTCTCCAAGCCATGTAAAGCACAATTTCTCTTTTTTTTCATAATCTGTGTAGTTGACAAGACATAGCCTAGAACGTTGACAAAAAATTGGCAGCCTATACTCAAAAGAGTAAGAAAATGATCAGAAATGGGCATAACAATGCGTCATAGAAAGGAATGTTTTGGGTTATGTTAAAGTATTGGGGTAGAGATCCAGCAAAACATTGGCTAAAATGCTATTCTTACATCTCTGAAAATCTTCTTAAATGTGTTTTAGTGTTTTAGTACATTTCTACATTCCAATAAATTATTCTCAAGTTTGTGTATAAATTTACATGCACAGAAAACCAAACCTGGCATTTAGGGTCTCTGTGGAGCGCAAACAATATTATGGGCTTTTTGGTGGATTTTATGAATAAAATCCTGCACAGATATTTTAAGGGCTAAATTGCTGCTGATACAGATACACCCTGAAGCAGCTGTCTGACATCTTACGAGATACGCTAATGTACAGCAGTTTTTGTGTTTCTCATGTGTGAAGTTAACCCATTACTGCTAGAGGTAGATCAGCACTTGAGTCTACACCTGTTGTTTCAGTCTAATTTTTATGTTATATACTACTTGTCATGTCCTGTTAACTCATGGTAGAGCGCTGTGGAATATGCTGGCACTATATAAAATAATATTCACTAAACTGCGTGTATTTGCATAAAAGTAGCATGTTTGCAGTAGCAAAATCACATGAAGCCAACTTGCATTAGCACCGGTGGCCATTTTTCTATCTGCTGTCATTGTGCACTTATAGATCAATTTGATTTTGTTTGCAATATTTTTTTTTAATTTGTGGCAGCATCTTTTTATTATTTTGTTTTTTGGATGGTTCCTTCTCTTATGTCCAAAATGAGGATTGATGGCTTTGCAAATTGGTGATTCTACAAGGTGTTATCAACTGAGTCACTCACTTGACTACCCTTTCCAGGACACACTCTGTCCAGGCGTAATGCTTAGTAAGTAAAGCTGTTGGGTCGTTTTGTCAAATGACCATGAAGTTATGGGGACCATATGACCTGTGAGCTATGTCTATTTGAATCCTTCATAGATTTAGTTTCCCTTGTTGGCTTTCGGTGGTTGGGAATTTTTAAGCACGCCATCTAAAGATGGATAAAATGATCATTACCAAATAAGCTAGATTCTTTATATAGGTAAATTAAATACAGTGGCCTATTTATCTTTGGGACTGTCCTAGGACTAACCCAGGGCAGTGCCACAGCTGTCCCCTCTGTGCTTCTTTTCTTACTGCTGAGCACAGGGAGATGATGTCTTCTCCAGGCGCTCCACCGTTTAAGGACCACTGGAACCGAGTAATAGTCAGCTATAGAGGGCTCATTAATTAGGTCAGACCTTGAACAACTGATGTATTCTGTATCTTCACAAAATAAAGAAGTCAATTCTTTTTTTTTTTTTTTTACTTAATATCCCTTTAAAGTGCATTTGCCACATTCATAAATGCGACTCTCAGCGCGATCCCATTTCCATGATTTTTTTCTATTAGTTTATTCTGCCCCTTTTAGTGGAATGGAATTAATGTGAGGTTTGTAAAACGTGTAATAAGAAGCAAACTTCACCGCTGTGAAGAAGAGGAGTCTTTCTCACTGTATGTTAAAAATTTATATGGAATTCATCATGTGCTATTAATAAAAATTAAAACTATTTCCCTTATGATCATACACAGAGCTTGTGTTTACTTTTAAAGACATTTTAGTGAAGATCACACAAGTTGCAGATGGACTCTCCTCCTCCTACAGATATTTAAGTGCATTCGTTATAAGTGGGATAACAACCATTACGCCCAGACACCATAAAATCTTTTATTAAAAACATATTACAGATTCAAGGATCATTGCCCAGTTCTGAACTATTCCAGATCAAAGAGTACACATTGTATCCAGATTTGGTAAAGCATCTTTTGTGAAAGGTTATCCATGCTGCATTGTGTAAATGTTCCATTGTTTCTTAATTAGTACAAATTCATATTGCAACTTGCCAACCAATCCCACTTCAAAGATACAGCTGAACTATTTGGGGTCACAAGAGTGCAGTTGCTACCAGACATTAAGACACAAGGGGCTCAGACAACTACACACCCTCCTCCGACCTCTGATACACACCTCCATGACTACTGATTGCATCTCCGAATGGACATACTACCCATACCCAATTAACCAATAGCAGTCCAAAACTGAAAAACTGATACAATGTTTTCAAATAGAAGTTAACCTTCTATTATAAACTTCTAATAATCTGTTACGACATCAGAAAACCTATTAAAATATATCCCTCAGCATCTTTTCTTTGGGCACCAATAAAAAAAATTCTTGGGCCACAATTTCTGTGTGACATCACCATCATGTAGAATGTGAGTATTACATCATGTTGCATGATGTAATCATTGGAAGACCATAGAAAACCATTAAAATAAGGCATCCTTTGAAGTGTGCCCAAGGACGCTATCTTTATAAACATATTTGGTCCAAAATGCATTCTATCCATGACCAATCTCGTTGTCTTTTACATTGTATTCCAAAAGTTTATTTTGCTCCCCGTGTAAACTGGAATAGTGATTATTGGTAGAATCAATGATAAAAGATTAAAAGTAGTCCGTATTTTCCAGTGCCATTTCAAATTAAAATTACCATCTGTTTGCCTTGCGCTTCTTCAATCTCACGGGATCCTTATATAAACCTGCCTTCAACAGTGAGTCATGTTGTGTTTATCGTTACTCAATATTTTGTGGCTCTAAGCGATGCAATAAATTTTGTTAAATACAGTTGGCTGTTTTTGTTTAAGAAAAAGCTGGTGCCCATTGGTAATACTTTTAAGTTATTTGTGAGCTTTGCGTTGGGTAGTGCTTCAGAAACGTCTGCAAATGGCTAAAAACTTATTATAAATAATTCTTAAAAATGCAAAGCATGGAAAGGTCACCACAACAATCACTGGCATGATCGAACCCCCCAACTGCTATTTATACGTTTGATGACATTTCACCCTGCATCCGGAGCATGAATTATATGGGTTTATTGGCCATTTCCACTTTCGGCCTCTGGTGGCCACTCTACCTGGTGTTGGAACTCTCCATCCAGTCTGATGTCAGCTGGGTCTCGTTTACAACCTTATCCTGTGCTTTTAGGAAACGTAGCCTTGCATTGTGAAGTGTTGCAGACGTATGTTCTGACTCTGTCATTAGTTCCTGATCTGTTGCTACTTTCAGTGCCCTGCCAGAGGGCTACCAGCCAAGCGACTTGTCTGAGGGCAATCCAGCCAAGAGGGGATTCTGATGATTATTTCCATATATTTGAAAGGAGAAAAAGATTTTCACAGAGACACATACGCTATATGGACAAAAGTATTGAGACGCCTGGCCATTACACCAACAGTGCCTGTAATGGCATTGCATTCTAAATACATAGACATTAATATGTGTTTGGTCCCTTTTGCAGGTATAACAGCTTCCGCTCTACTCATTTTGAACAATGATTTGCTTCCAACTTTGTGGGAACAGTTTGAGGAAGGCCGTTTTTCTTTCCCAGCATGACTCTGCCCCAGCACACAAAACAAGGTCCATAAAGACATGGGTTGGATGAGTTTGGCGTGGAAGAACTTGACCGGCTGCACCGAGCTCTGACCTCAACCACATCGAACACATTTGGGATGACCTGGAAAGGAGATTGAGAGCCGGGCCCTCTCGTCCAACATTAGTGCCTCACCTCACAAATACTCCACTGGATGAATGGGGGACAATTTGCACAGAAACACTCCAAAATCTTCTGGAAAACCTTCCCAGAAGAGTGATAGCTGTTATAGCTGCAAGGGGGAGGACTACATTTTAATGTCCACGTATTTAGAATGCCATGTTATAAAATTCCCTGTTGATGTAAAGAAACCCTGGAGTCATAGACGAAAGGGGAACATGACCCTGCCAGCACTACAGGACGGTGCACATGGTATTAGGGCAGGAAAGGGTTAACCCGGCAAGGGTCAGCACGAGGACAGAATGCACAGGGAACGAGGGAGGAAGTCACAAGGAACGTGACTGTAGGGGGAAGGGGACAGGGCTATAAAGCCCCTCTAAGCACACTTGCAGGGGGCAATTACTGAACATCACAGGAGCAGCTTCCCACCCATCCTCCCCCTTGTTTTTGGCTATGTTTTTCCATGTTGGGTGGTGTTTTCTTTCCCCCTTTGCCTCTTTCGCTTCTTTTGCAGGATCTGTTTTCTTTGCTGATGGCGGAGGAGTTCCCTGGAGAAGTTTGAATGATAATGGGAGTGGCGAGTTGATGGTTTTGGTTAGAGGTTAGAGTTAATGCCCTCCCTGTACAGGATTAAGCAAAGCGTTAAGGTGGAGCTCCCCTATCCGACCCGCGGTCGCTTGGGCGATTGTGGTATCCGGCGGAAGGGGTAGTGTGAATCCATTGTCTGTGTTTAGGTTGGGAACCCTCAGCTGTTTGTACACAGGTGTACAGAAGACTGTATAGTATTTATACAGAAGTTATTATTAAAGTGTTTTTTACAATAATTTATAAGATGTTAAATAAAGTTATGTCGAGACATTTATTAAACAAATGTCTCGGCCTTTTCTAAATCCAATCCTGCTGGCGTCTGTCTTTTATTTCGGGTTTGGGAAATGGGGAACCTCCTGGGTATGGGCAGTGCAAAGGTCGTGGCCAGGTATACCAATACTTTTTGTCCATATAGTGTAGCTATCATACATATTAATATGCAAATGACAGGTAAAGTACAACAAAGATAACAAAAATGATGGTTTTGAATGCTGGATTCTGTTATGATTTTATCTCATAATAACGTTTCAGTTTTTCACTAGATGTTATATATTCAATTTATTTGAACAATATATTAAGAATAAACATACGCAAACAAGACCTGTTCTTGCATTGCATTGGAAAATGAAACCCTATGGTTATTTTTACGACCAACGGAGCATAAACCTAATTACTTCAATTTTTCAAGACTGTAACTAATGACTTCCTTTCTCAGCTGACCTGTGTTAGATGGAACTGACAAACATGGAGCAAAGGGTGAAAAGTTTTGGCTGCTCAAGTACAAATACCCCGAGGCTTGATCTTAGAAATATAGAATTTGAGAGCAGATAAGAACCATTCGGCCCATGAAAGAAAAGTAAAACAAATCGGGTCTATTCAAGTCAACGATGGGGTTACATTACATTTTATTTATAGAGTGCCAGCAGATTCTGTGGCCCCAATACAATAAGAGAGACTGAAAATTAAGAATAACATTTAAATTTACAAGAAATAAAATATACAAAAAGGACAATAAAAGAGATGTTTAATAGGTTTTTAATTGAACCATGTATGGCTCCTGAGGACTAGGTTTGTGAACCCTAAATTAATTGCAATGCATCCTCTAACCACTTTATAATCCACCACCATTCGGTGCTGATGATTTTATTTTTATCAGTTTATCAGCTTTTCTATAATTTATTATTTTTTTAATGGCACCTTTCCTTCGGCTGACTATGGGGACTCAAAGGGCAGGCAACATCATATGAGTTATCGGTCAAGGCACGCGTACTTGGACACAACTTCTTGAATGCATGTTTTTTTTTAAAACAAATGTTTCCGTGGTCGCAGGCAGCCATATTTGTCTTCCTGCTCAATGCACCAATCCCTACTTGCATGAATCAGATTTTTTTTAAAAATAAATCCTAAACCCAGTTCATGCTCTTGGGGTAAAGTGGATCTGTCACTCTATATGAATTTATGTAATTAATTATGTTAACAGTTTAAAATAAGCAACATGTTATTTGAGAATCCCACAGTAGTTTGATATCATGGGAATAGCATCTTAGCCTCTTGGTCCCAGGATCAACACGATTTATGTTTTTTCTCAATTAAGTTACTTCTCCCATATTGTTAAGTTGCTCTTGTTGGTTGGGTTTTTTTGGTTGGTTCAAGTAGCCTTTATAAGGTTAAGTCAGAGAAAGGGGTAGGGAACTGCAGCGTTGGGAAATAATTACTTACACTAGTTTTGGCATTTTTTAAATTATAAATCTATCCAAAAAGAAAAAAAAGTATACTGTAGGTAGTTTTATGTACTTAACGATGCTAAAAGTCGTCAGTCCTGTGTTAATCCTACATGTTTGAGCCTATTGCAACACAACACAAAACTTATAGTTAAATTGTGCAGAAAGCTTAACACTAAAAATATATATATATTTTTTTTAGAAAACCTACGGGTTAAAAGTTTTCTTGACTTTATTCTTTCTTCTTTATATAATTCTGCAAAAGCTGAATCGATTTTTGTTTGTTGATTTACTACAAGTGCTGGAAGTATGACTTATTGGTGAATTTACAAACTAATGCATATAAAATATTCTCTCTGTTATTCTCAATCCTTGGTTGGTCAAGGGATCCTCGATAGGGATCCTGGTCATCTGGATGGCACAAGAAATATTTTTTGCTCAAAGTTCACTTATAATAGTATACGATTCTTTGTGGTCCTCTCCCCATGGGTCATGGCCCTTTAACCCCTTAATGACAAAGCCTGTACAGGTAAGGGCTCAAAATGCATTGTTTTCAATTGGTTTAGGGACCGCCCATTGTCCTTAAGGGGTTAAAGGCTGGTGAGTTCTATGATTTAGAACTTGCAGGGACATTTTGTTGTCTCATGGTTCGGTGTGATTCATAACATGCTGGTGAATCATGGTTTAATGCGGAGCACCTGCTCTTAGTGCATTATAATTCTCATAAAACTCAATGACCTATTTCATTTTTCGCTGGTAAAGATTAATATGAATTTAGTTAATACCAACTTCATTCAGTCATTAAAAATAGGAAAATGGAGAAAAACACAGGAGGGATATCAACAAATGTGCCCATTTTATAACATTATATTTAAGTATTTTTTTTAGCTTTAAATACTGAGGGGGGAAAAGGAACATTTTTGAACCAGGCTCACAGCTTTCAGGCCGTGCTGAATCAAAGTGGCATATTGTATTACAAGTAGAGGTCCAACAATCACATTTGGTACAGAAAATTCCCCAAAATAAATTCTCAAATCCTGCACAAAACAAATAATCCATAAAAATAGCTCACAAAGGGAAAGAAGATCTGGAGACCTGTCAAATTTGTGTATTTTATAAAATTTTTTTAATAATAATAATATTCATGACATAAGCTAATTCCTACGCATGTATGGTGGTGTCTAGTGTTATGGAATTGGCGTTGTGACAACACAATCGCGGACAGTGATTCATGTCTTTCCTTGCTTGTAGTGCACCTTATTGGTGACCTTTGGGTCTCAATTGTGTGGTCTTTCCAGTTCTCAACCTTAGCCCTTGCTGCCCACCCTGGCTCTTTGGTTTACTCTTTGACTTTGCGTTAGGCTTTGCCCCTAGTTTCTATTTGCTAATGGTATCCAGAGGTTCAACTGAAGGATGAAACATTATATGTAGAAAGCCTTATCTCCTGTTGTATTCCTAGCCTCAGACGTGGTGTTGTTTCATGTACATGCAAGAAACCAAATGCCACGTATACTAGAAAACAGTATTCTACATAACAATGTATCATATAGAATTCATTCAAATCACTAAACAAAAACGATCAGATGCCATTATAACGATATCCAACATTACATTAATAACATAAAAAGTCATGCAACATTCTAAAGAAATATCTAATTAACAAACCACAAACTATGACTTAATTCGGTTCTCCTCCCACTATATGCCCCCACCGGTCACCAGTATGCCCCCCCAAGCATATGACATTTCCTGCAACCTGCATGCTGCAATATATTACTCTGATAAAATCGGTTGCGACTAACACCTCTACTCATTCTTCTTCGTTTAGTTATACCAGCCGAGGGTTTGTGTTTAGTGAGTCTATCTCCGACTCTTTGTTAAGCTGCACTGCTGGAAGCATCCTTGGAGCCTTTTTGTGGTAGATGCTGACCTCTTGCCATATGTGTAAACAGTGATGTTAAGAGTGACATTTGTGTCTTCTGTATAGCCTCACATGGTGATAGCTGGTAGATGACGAGGCAACTTGAAAAAAAGTTATCTCCTGAATCCTTTCACAATCGCAAGCAATAAATATCTCCAGGCGCACAACTCATAAACACGGAGAGGAAAGCTTAGTGCTCACCCATCTGGAATGGTTCATGTTATTTTTGCATGTTTGCCTTTCACACTTGGCATGGCGTGCTATTATCACACTTTTGTGTCATTGTAATGTTTTATATTAAATACAGTGGAAAGGATTATGCAGTATGTTTTTGTCTAGAGCAGAAAAAGACAGTCCTAGGGGTTTTCTAATCGTCTAACCAGTAAAGACTACCTTGTCTGTTCATTAGCACGTGAGCTTTAGCTAAAAGTTAGTTATCTCAAGCTTGGGTGCATGCGAACTGCTGATGACCAAGGTCCTTGGTTTCCTATGTGGGCTGTAATTTAGGCAGAACATTGCTTAAAAACCTACCACCTCATAAACTGCGTACACATGAGATGGCAGGAATCTCCTCCAGAAAATGCCTGGTCAGAGGAGTTATTCATGCGATTGTCGATGTTACACGAGAGTCATGTCCTCCTAGGTGTTCTCAGACTGGCTTGGGGCATTAGAATTCAATCAGAATGGGATGAGATGACATTGTACCCTTCAATTCTCTTTCTCTCCTCTGCCTGACAGTTGCTGGATGATACAACTCAACAGTAACAATGATAAAACTTGGAACTGCAATATAAGTTTGTTTAGATGGCAAGTTCAAAACCAATGCTGACAACCAAACTATGTAATCTTGCACCTGTTTATCATTTTTCGATCACTCTAATATCATTTGATTAATTATAAAATATTTTTTCTTTGCTCTCCATTTCTGATATAAATAATTAATATAAGATAGAATTTGCCCCTCAGTAAGAACATCGCTGGCCATCGCTGGAGTTTTCTGTAAGTATTCTGTTTTCTTTGGGGGGAAACAGCTTACTTTGAACCGTTTAGTATACTGTGATGCTAGGTGCATTAGGTATCTGCTTTTGTCGTCTGGTTTTATAAATATATACATATCTACTGTGTGTCAGATTGGAGTCCTAAAGTCTATTTCCTTATATTTGAAGATAAAAGTCAGTGCTACCATAATCAACTTCTCTTTGAAGTCAACCGCAACCTCAACAAACTTCTTCTGCATCTTGCCCAAACCAGAAACTGTTACGTACACAACCATAAACAAACCCTTAGTTATACGGTAGAACACGAACACATCATTAGACTTGGGCAACTAAACCTTTTTACCGAAACTTCAGCATTCTGACAGTCAAGTCCATAATAACAGCAGCCATAGTCCTGCTGAGTTACGCCAAGACGTAGATAGGATTAGGACCAGTGGGTGCATTAAGGGTGCTAATCAATAAAATAGGTATTACAGAGAAGATAGAGAAGATATCAGAAACCAAAGAGGGTCCTTACAGTAACTTAAAATTAAAGTATATTTTAGGACAAAAAGTGTTCCAATTATTCCCCAAATATACATATATTTCCCTCATACCTCTGATATGGTCTTCTAATTTGGTAAAACCAATTTGTTTTGACATTGACAGAAATGTTGACCGAAAAATGTTGTATTTTAATTTTCCATACAGATGAAAGGACCCAAGCTGATATGAATGTGACGTTAGAAAAGTAACCTTAAGCAGATGAAATAATTAAACCTTTGAACTTTAAAACGTTATAATTTAGTTATAAACCCATCGACGTGCATCTCTGTAGATATTACTTTCATCCTTCTTTTAACATATGTCTTTTTCTATGCGTTGCTTAATGTTTTTTCTTATATTTCACGCAGCACCTCTTAATAAAGAAATAATGAAGGGTGCATATAGTTTATTAGTATCTGCCAGTTTAAGTGCTATTTAAGTGCTATTCTTGGATCGTTCCTTAACCGATATGTTTTATTCCAGAGACTACACCTTTCCAAACATTTTGTTGCTTACTCGCCATCGAATCGCTTGCAGTAATTATACCCGTCTGTATTGGGCAGTTATGCGCACGTTGTTTTCACTCAGGAGTTCTGCATCTTCTTTTGCATGAGTGACTTTGCAAGCAGATAAAGCGGCAAATCTGTCAGCGGCCGTCACGAGCGTTTAGAAGTGGATTTAATGTTTGCCGGTTGAGGGACTTTGCAATTACTTCAACATCTCTCCTCCAGCTAAGGTAGCTGCGTTTAGTAACATTATTTCCTTTCTTCTCTTATGGTAATATTCACTATAATTTATTTTTATAATTACTAACACTGTGGTGCATGTCACTAAATTATTTTTTTTTAAAAGAAATATATATTTAATGTAAACTGCGATGAGGCAGAAGACATTGGGGGTAATGTAAGAAAAGTAATTCTGGAACAAAGTTTAAAAAGTTGTCTTGACACCTCATCAACAAATGGGATGGTTCTGCTGTTAGAACAATCATTCTAATGGTTGCTATGGTGATAGAACCACGTTTCAACATTTAATCCAGATTCGTACATGCAATACGTTAATGCACCCTGGTATATCTCTCCTTTACGTGTACTGGATCCTTTCTGTGTACCCGTTTGATACGTCCCTTGACAAATGTAAATACATGTAAATGTTAAATACATGTTTTAAAAAACAGTGGAAAAAGGAGGCAGGATATTTGCATTTTAGGTCTACAGGGCTATTGCTAAATGCATTATAAAGAAATTCTGCTGTCAGCATACCTGGGAACTCTCAGCGTTTGTCCACGAGTCTCAGGGTTTGTGCCCCAATCTCAGGGGAAAGGGGTAGATTCTCAGCGCCACGCAGTCTGCATTCAATACGCCTGCGATCATATATAAGGCTCCCATCTGCTTCCAGTATGCTATGGTTGATATCCCTACTTGAATACAGGTGGCTCAATTAAGTGTAAATGTTATCTTTAAATGATGACACAACCACAAGAACCTGTATTACATCCGATTGGGTAACGCGTTTGGGAAGTAGCTACATAGAATCTTCACGCTGGGCTAGTAAAGGGTTAATATTTCAAAAGTTTCAGGGTCAACTCATTTAGAAAGTTCCAAGGTGGCTTCTCAGAAGTTGCAAATGACACCCCAGATAAACGAGATGAGCTAATTGCAGGCTTGTCAGAACTCATACCCCTGATTGTGTTTGTCTCGAAATACCGTCCAAGCAGCCCCCCGTACGCTACTAATGGCCTAGACCACTTTCATTCTTCACCAATGTCTTTTACCGGGGGGGGCCCCAACATTGTTCATATACTGGGATCTGTAGTGGAACAGCCTCCCAGCAAAAGTGGTAGAAGGAAACTTAAACATACATGGTACGGGCGTATAGCTATCCCGAATCCTAAACCTAGGACTCGTTAAGGTTCAAGTATTTACATCAGTAAAAGTAGGCAGACCAGATGGGCCGGATGGGTATTATCTGCTTTCTTTGCTATTTTTCTATGTTAAAAGGACAACCTGATGTGGCCTTGAAATTAGATTTTCTCACTAGAGCCACAATATATATATATATATATTTAAAACTCAATAAAGTACATAAAAAACTGCAACTAAAATCCAGAATTCCGTGACTGCAAAAAACTTGGCCTGGCCATTTTCACACAGACACCAAAAAAGAGTCCGTATTTTAAACCGCTTCATCTAAGCTTAAAACTCAAACAAATGAATCTTGTCACGCTGGAAAAAGAAATGGTTTTTGGATGAAAACACTCTACCTCCCTGATATTCAGTCTGTTCCTCCATGCTGGCACCTAACATCTGGTCTTGATTTGCAGGATTTCTCACAGGTCAAAAACTACTTTGCGAGAAAGTTTAATGCCACCGAGCATTATAACTCATGTTGTGAGGCCCTGTCTTCACAAACTCACAAAAAAAATGGACCTAAAAAAAAAAAACCCCAACCTCTTTGTGCTTTGTCGAAAGAGTATTCCTCGCCGTCAAGTTCTACTAACACTGCGCTCTTTACTCAATGTTGTTTTTTCCCTGAATTTCTCCCCCTTTCATTTTCTTTTCTATAAATTAAACATACACAAAGCTATTGTTTGTTTTATTATGTGAAGCCGGTGATGATGGATAGATGATTGCACAGCGACTGTTTTCATTGCGCTTAAGGAAACATTCATGTAGATGAAGATGTAGATAGAGAGGAACCAGGAGACGTGCCGATGATGGTCATATCATGGCCAGCCCTATGGGTTCCAGTGCCCTTGGCAGTGGTGTTATTTTGGCATTGACAGCTTCCAGTTCCAGGGAGACTGTAGCCCCACTGCCACATAACTGGGGGGGGCAGATTGCGTACTGGGACAGATGGCTCCCAAGCGCCCCATGGTGGTCCAATCGGCATGAACAATGAGAAGAAGTGTGCTTTGTTGATTCTTGGAAAAATTGGGTACGGTTTCCCATTTAAAATTGTAAGTTTGGGAAAAATAAACCCAGTTTCGCATTCCTCAGCCCTTAGAATATTGAACATGGAAATAAAAGTTGGTCCTATTGCCGGTCAGCTTTTATAAAAATAGACCACCTCTAAGATGGCCAACAAGATTAAAAACATCTATCAAAACATGCGACAAGAGGGGGTTCCCCAGAGATTGAAACAAAATGTCAGTTCTAGAATGAAAAGAATCTTTTTAGCATGGATGTGACATCATAACATTGGTGGATTTGGTGGATTTTGTCCTTTTTTATTTGTTTTATTGTCCTTATGACTGTGGAGGGAAGGTGGAGGGATGTTTGAGTGGGGGGATAAATGAATGCAACGTAAATCATAATAGCCCAGCTGATCAACCAGGAAAACTACTTTCAATGTATGCTGTAACTTTTATCCATCTGCTACTGATACGAGTGTCGCTGCCGACGGTGGTGAGGTCTATGAATGTTAAGTAGGCAGAGGAAGAGCTGGAGACTTCTGCGCTTTTATCACTTCATGACATTTTGCTATCAGAAAATTATTAGACCCCCGAATCCACCAATGAAGAAATGTTACATCAATGCCAAATAGATGACAACTAACACCTAGCAAGCAAACTCCTCCAATAGAACAAACCATACGGTGACGTTCTACAGCCTCTTTATCTCGTGAAGCTCTGTATGAGTATGTGACCTTTGTGGTGTGAGTGACGTCTGGTGCGATAACGAACACGCTCATCATAAGGAACTATATTAACTTTAACAACGTACATTCTGTTACATATAGACAACTACATGTCGTTCTATTTATTATATAGTGGATAGCACTGTGCTCATCATCAAACTGGATGTGGAAGCGTTAAGCTGAAGCCGCTGCATTCACACGTTACTCCTATGTTCTGATTTGGAGATTAAACTTGACTCAATTCAGCTCTGGCGTCTTCACTGATCAGCAACCGTGGCTTTTATTAAATTAATATTTCAGACATTATAATATCTGAATGTCTCCATTAACATACATTTACAGTTAAATTCAGGTTATAGTAACATTATAGTAGGATTTATCAGAATCTGTCGCCCCCGGCTCCTTGGCTTGCAGGAAATGCATTCTTCTGATCGCATGTACTGCTTGCTGGTGCACACTCGCTACCAACCAATCCCAACGCTGGATCGTGGGAAAGTCCTAGGGGTTTAGAGCAACCATGCAAATGTGCACAACATCCCACCATTGACTTCCATGTGAGCTTTTTCTTGTCCGTGATTGGCTGCGTCAGACTCCAAACGTGGCGGGGTGCTGCTCCGCTTTAGGAAAGGTTAGTCCATTTTTTTTTTTGCAGGAAGTAGGAAATGCATGTTAAAGTAAGTTAATTTGCCTTTTTTTTTACTGGTGAGATGCCTAAATTGGTAGCCAATCTCAGGGTTTGGTGAATAGATTCTTATTATCTTCTATTTCAAGAGGACCGTGTGGGTCTTCATCCAGCTGCAAACTCATTTCTATGAAGAATGGGTAGTTATCATGTTTATTTGCTTTATTATTATTAAACTAATACACGTAGATGAGAAAGAACACCATTAAATGATCTGTTCAGTACCCCACAGTGCCCTTTAAAGACCCTGCATAACATCCGCCGTAATATATTTCATGATCAAACATATTATAAAGGAAAATAGAGACTTTTCCTTAAAACATCTATCAAAAGGACCAGACTATGGTTTGGCTATGTCTTCAAATTATTATTATTTCCATCTTTAGAAGTTCCCGTTTTTATATAATCAGTAGTTCTCATAATAATTCAATCAAGGACATTTTCACAAACATGTTGAACATTTTTTTTTTAATGTTTTGTTTCCAATAAAACCCAACGGGGATTTCTTTCTCATTCAGGGTTTCAATATTTTCAGAGAAGCAAGTAGTTCTTGAATAATTCATGAATTAAGTAAAACATTATTAATTACTGGGTGCATTCCAAGATTTTTTTTTTTTGGGGTAGTTAGGAATTAGTTGAAACTTCTATTTTTTTTAATAATTATCCGATTGTCCTTTTAGCATTTTAAAGGGTAAAAATTTCCGTAGAGAGAGAGTTTTCAAGACCAGTTAAGGTTAAATAGGGAGACGTTGGGATTTTGGGATTTCCTAGTTGTAAATGTTTGTGTCTTTCGAGGAATTATTTCTTTTGTTAGTGTGTCATAGTTACTTCTCATACAGATGAAGTCGAGCGTTACCTAGGGGATTCTTGGATTTCCATAAACTAAGATAATATGGGACAAGAACTCTGACTCACAAGCGAAAGAAACTTCATGTTTTTTGGTGGCTTTGAGACACATTAATGTCTCTGGGTTTCTTTCAGATGTCTTTGGTGTAAATTAGTGTTAGAAATGATGAAATTTGTTTTAAAAACATTTTTTTTACCAAATTGTTTAAAATAACAAATTGGCCTTTGAAGTCCATGAATCAGCTGCCTAATGCATGTATTTTCAAATGGTAAGTTAGCTAAAGGGACGTCTCTCCAATTGGTAGACAGAGTTCAAAGAACCAAAAGGACCTGGTTGGCATGCAGGATAAACATCATGACTAATGTCGTTACTAACCTGATCTGACCAAAGGAGCATATGGTTAAATAAAGCTAGATAATCTAGTGGTGCCCTTAGGGCAGGGGCAAGTGGGACTCCTGACTCAAGTCCACCACTTAAGAGGACCCCATTGCACCGCTACCCATGGCGTCTCCAGGTCTGAGTGAAGTGGAGCGCAGATATTCTTTCCTATCCCAGCACCTTGGTTCTCCCAGACCTGCTGAGTGTGAGGAAGAGAGGCAACCTTGGGAAAGGGGTCTTACAATTCTTCTTGCCCCAGGACGCCATAATACCAAGGGCAGCCCCGAGGTTCTCATCAGGTATATACACATAAACTGCAATTGCAACATATGTCATGACTATATCAGGATATGATTGTTTTGGGGTCTCTTTGAGGTTCTTTAGAGGAACCTGCTCTTATAGCTATCTATTACACCAAATAGAAAACAAAGGCGGATTTTTGTGTTTAATAATAGGATTTAATAATAGGATTATAATGCTAATCGTTACCCTGCCTTCTTGCACAGACTTAATACAGAAAAGGTTCCCAGTCTTGGAGCTTCTATAAAAAATGGTTGAGAGAGACTTTGAACCTCCTATCCTGGCCCCAATTCAGTGACCTCTAATGGTTTTACTCCTACAGGAGGAAATCAAAGGCAAAATGAGATTTCTTTGATTATGTAGCCCTTGACACATAAGTTGTAGTCCAGTAATTGAACCATTTTTTTCTTAGATGACATTTAATTCCGGTCAAGAGAGCTGCATCTCATTTCATTAGAATTTGAATTATTCAAGAAAAAAATATATTGTAAGATATTATATTCAGCAAATAATGTTAAAATAATTAATAATAGTTATATAATTAACTTTGCAAAGCAAATTAATGAAGTGTAGTCATTCTCCATTTTAATGAATAAGTGTAACTATTGTATAAATATCCATCGGCAAACTACAGAATGTTTTTTTTAAAGGGACCGTTAATGTCCCAGAGAACCTCAGCAAAGAAGAATACATGGTAATGTACTTTAATATGCAGGGAGAAGCTGCAGCCTTTTTGTTCAGAAATTCAAACCACTGATTGGCTGCTTGAAGCTGCCAATCAATGGCAGGAAAGCTAGTCCATTGAGTTCAATGGGAGCGCACACCATGCATGCGACAGCTGAACACAGCAAATAGTGTGTGGGGGGGACATAAAATGCATATTGGAGAAATCTGCAGAATCAACACAACTACATTTAAAGGGACCAAACAGCAATAATATGCATTAAAATCCTAGATTATCCTTTTAATAACCAGAAGGATCTCATGATGATAGAAAAGGTCAGCACTGATCGGGAAAAAAGGGAGAAAAGGAAATAGAAAGCCATTCTTAACACCCTTCATAGAATACTGAAAGATTCTGTTTCGGGTCTGGCTTGGCACGGCTGTCTTCCTTCCTCTGTCAGGCCGGGGACCAAGTTCAAGCCCACATGGACTCTATCAGCTTTGTTATCAAAACATGTCCCTTAATTGATAAAAATCAAGTTAATGACTTCCAAATTTTCTGAGAACATTTGGCTTGCTTGATAAATAATAAAACCAAGCTGTCCACAATCCAAAGCTCAGGACACATATCTATGTCCAGCTTCGTAGTTGTTTACAGGAAGATGTTTCGCTCGGTGAATAAACATTCGCTTTTTGCCATAGTAATTACAGATAATTTGATGCTTTGGGAGATTATTGTGCTGGATGAGTTAAACTAGTTCATATGAGCAGGTGCGGGGCTGTTTCAGCTATTGACGCATAATGCAACTGTCAAAAGTCCCATAAAGTAGTAGCATTTGGCAGCCTTATACTTTAGCGATGCTGATATTGCCAAAACCCTTTTAAACTCCGTTGAAATTTTCCCACATTCCTTCTGGCCATCTGACAATGTTATATTCATGATTGTATGGTTTTGATTTTTTTCTAATGTTCTAAGATCAAGCGACATCCAACTATGAATTTGCTGTCATGTTGGAAGCATTATAGTTTTTGTTTTTATAGTTGAGCGTTCATTGCATGTAGAAACTTAGAGATGTAATGAAGAGAAATTAGGAAATATATAATTTTTAGCAAAGGGGCGGGGTATCAGGATGGTCCTTAAAAATACCCCAACCGTGTATGCAATAGAAGGAGAACACTGCACACTCCATTTTATTAAATTACCATAATGTATCGCAAACCTATTACATTTGTTTCAGTCTTACGTTTGTAGCCTTTTGTCATGGTAGAGCTACAAAAATTCAACAAACAAGCAATGTGCCGTAGGAATCAAACATAATATATACCTTACTTATAGAAGAGCCAAGTTGTATGTGTGCAACGTGGTCCTGCATCGGTTGAGGGCACTTAGGCGCTCAGGATCATGGGGAGCACTGAAAGTAGGTATGGTAACTACAATAGGCCACAAGTGGAAATTAAAATGAGAATAATCTAGAAAACCTGATTTTAAGAGGATCATATGTGGGCATATAAAAAAACCTAGCAAGATAGCACTATAGGTTACAGTTTGACTTGAGCAGATGCTCCTCACAGCGCTAAAAAAGTCATGATATCAGTTATATGGAACCAGAAGAATAAACTTGTCTTCTTAGTGAGCAAACCATTTTGTAGTATATTCATGTCAATGCACATTAAGATAATTGATAACGTTACAAAGCATGAAAGTTTAAATATGTAGCAAAATAAGATTAAAAATGGAAGCCAACATGACAAAGTATTGGATTTCACATATAGATCAGAAGATCAACAGTATCTATAAGCATAACTGTCTCGTATATTAAGTATAAGGGACAATCTCAGGTATTAAAGAGAGCCAAAGCAGTCTGACCCAAAGTAATTCCTGACCATAGATAGTTGTTCAAGTTTTATATGATGTATGGATTAGTCACAGCAGTATATTTATATACATAAATTAACTACAGGGAAATATGAAAACCATAAGGATAAAATAAAAAACTCTTTTGTTATAGCTCAACAAAAGCGGCATGGGTGGATATGTGCCATAATCAGATAAATCGCATAAAAGGTTTTGCAGGAAACAAAGTGTCATTCCATATCTCCTAAAAGAGGGGGCAGAAAAACTCAGGATAAAGGGACAGAAAGGGGGGAGGGGGTAGTTAAGTCTGAAAGAACTCTAATTGTGCTCTGTGATTACTGTAATATGTGTTTTTCCAAAACTAACACAAAATAAAAAAAAATCTTATCTGACACAGAAGTTGCCGTCCTGCTGTAGCAGCCGACCTCCTCCATGGTCTGACATTTCTTGCCACTGATTGACTGCTTGAAGCGGCCAATCGGTGGCAGGAAAGTCATCGCGTTGAAATCAGTAAGTTGACTTTCCACACATGGGAATTGGGTCTGAACAAAAAAAGAATGAAAGAAAAAAATAGTAAAGTAGAAGCAGAAATCATTGAATGGACAACTGATGCATTTATGACATTGTGTGTGATTCTCTGTTATACCTGTTTGGATATTTACGTCTACAAAGGGATTTAATGTAGCACCTTCTTGACAGGACAAGAGCCTCACGAGATAAGGTTTTTTGTTTTTGAGAAAAAAGTATAATAAAAAAAACATTATACTTTGAATAAATATTTACTATCTAAACAATACAAACTATGATAGATCTTGTGTATTATATTACAGAGCTTGTAGGGATTGGAGTCAGTTAGACAAAATGTATATATAGATGAAGATGTCAGTGTTCAAATTTTAGGAGGGCCAATGGTTTCACTGGTTTACATTTCTAATTGTTATTGTACACCAAACAGATGGCATATGCGATGCTTTGTAAGTCAGGGATCGAGACAGGCTTTCTAGACTTAGAAGATCAAAGACCATGCCTTGGGAGATCAAGAAGTTTAGCAACGGTGATTGTAATCTCAGGAAATTTAGGCTTGAGCTTCTACGTATGGTGCTGATGCTGTAATGGGTAAGATGTTCCTTGAGGTGTTTAGAATGTTCTCATCCATCAAAATACTGATCACACGTTTCATCTTGGTCATCTTGTCTTTACTGTAAGAAAGAAGTCTAAATATTTGCAAAAAATATTATCCCTCTCTTCTTAAAATCTAGAAATTATTGGAATTGATGACACTATCTTTTCGGCAAAGTGTTTGTGATTTATTTGTTTCTAGCTAAAAGTAGCAGGTACCGTTTAAGGGTTAAGTGGACTATTTTTGTTTTACATAAAAAACTTGAATGAATAAAACTGTAGTGTTTTTTTGTGGATATGTGAAGCACGGCTAGGAATATCTGGGCTGTTTTCCCAATAAAATACAGACCTAATAGATAACAAAAAGCAGAGCTCTTCTCTTGCTGTAACAATATGTCTTCATATATATCATGTTATTGTTATATATTGTTTGTTTTAACGGTATTGATCATTTTTGTATGTCCCCTTATTGCTACTGAATCTGCAGATGCTCTATAAATGTAATATAATGTAAATAGTAAATCAAATGAGATATTATGTGTCTTGGTGAGCAGTGTCAGTGATGGAGGATGGTTGCCGCGTGTTGTGAGACCTGATTGGATCGCTGCTCAGGTACAGCCCACGAGGAACATACAGGAAGGAAGTGGAGGATGCTCTAAGTACTGTGTGTGTATATATGTGTACGTGTGTGTGTGTCTACACGTTAGAAAGAGAGGATGAAAACTCTAAAAGGAAGACAAACTGGGCAAAAGAAAGAAGAAACAAGAAAAGAACAGAGCAGCAGAGAAAAATGAGAAAAAAAGAGTTTGCTAAAGGCAGGAAATCGGGAGAAATCGGCCCTTCCTCTATAATTGCTTCAGAGCCCAAAGCCTTGGATACAGACTGCGATGTCTCCATTCTATTTAGCTAATTAAATATATGTTGCTGGTTTGGGAAATTATTCACTAAACAGCGAGCTGTAGGTGCCTGCCAGCTTCCCCTTTCAGAAGGACTATTCCCCTCCTGCTTAACACTTAGTTAAGTTGTTGAAATTAAACGTTTCACCAAAACATATCTTATTCTGAGGTTTAAATTATTGGCAAATTCTTGCTGTCCTTGAGCCATCCATGTTTTACTATAAACGTTTTCCTTTTATTACTTGCAATAACTCCCCATAACTACATAAACTCAATTACCCACTTTATTTACGTATAAACTGCTCGTTATCTAAGCAAAGTCTATCATGCTTCTGAAATAGGAAACTCACCAGTTCCCTGCTATATGGTTTCGGCTCACTCTGTTTATGTAATCAGACAGCTTAGTTAATATAACATGTGTTACCGCACAGCTGGGTCTTTGGCCTACAGAAAATCCTGCTGCTAGGAGTTGCTACTACCTCGGATCTTATACCGCACAGCCTCTCGCCGTGATTTCAGAGAGAGACGTAAGCGGGAAGTGCCAAGAAAGTGTTTTTTTCCCCTCGAGAATAACCTCCAGTGACTTTATGCAGTAGTGTAGGTCGGCATTGCTAAAAACTAATTTTGTCCCTTTATCTGCAGACCTGGAGGCCGCCATTGTTGTCAGTCATGCGATCTTCTGGGTGACTTTCCCTGCACACTCACCACACTGAGCTGATGCTTTATGGCAATGCTAATGAAGTCCGTTCCTCCATAGACTTTCATTAGTCAGAGTGTCCAGCTGGGTGGTCAGGACTGAGCCATTCTATTGCTTAAGACAGACAGTATTATAAGGAGTCTTATTTATGGGGCTGGGATAACAGAGCTAGAAGACATACTCGCTAATATAAAGCTGCCTGAAAGTATTATTGTATGCAAAAACTAAAAATACGCTTTTTTTAAAACTAAACAGCTCAATATTTTTTAAATTGTATCTTCAATCTACTAGGAATTTTAAAAAGTATCAAGAGACTCCCTTTAATTACAGAAATAACCAAAAATACATAAAATCGCCTTCTCAATGTAGTACCACTAGCATTATCTGATCAATATCCTGCCCCAAAGTTCTATCAGCAACATTATTTATATTGCATTATTAGTAATATATTCTTATTACTATTATTTTTAGTAGTATGATTTATTAGTATATTTTATTGAGTAACAACAGATTCCATACAGCTATTTGTTATGTTATTTACTACTTGTTATGTCTGGTCTACCCATTGTACAGCGCTACGGAATTTGGTGGCGCTATATAAAACAATAAATAATTATTATAATAATAACAGACAAGAAAAAAAATGAACAATAACATTAAATTGCCTGTAAGTTTATCACATGTGAACACATACTGGAACAGAAGCAGAAGAGGGCTCTGCTCTTATGAACTTACTATCAGGAGAAGAGATAATTGAATGGGGAGGAATAATCGTGTAGATCACGGGAAGCGGAAGACGAATTAAGGTGGGTTTCCGATACATATATAATACTTATTGAAATAAACAAAACTACATAAATGTATTAAGTGTAGTGAGCTGCAAAATGTAAGCGTTGGGAAAGTGACAGATATACTTTAAGGAGAATAAACATTCCATTAACCTTTAAACCTCCGAGGTGCAAAACGTTCATCCTGCAGGCCACCTGGGAGGAGGGTAACAAAAGGGAACATTTTTGGTACTTTTCAAATTGAATAATTAAAGCCATGTGAAAGTCTAAGTGATTTATGTATCACAAGTTAAGAAAATCTGTTCTCATCAGAATCTTGGCTACGTGAGATCCTTTGGAACGGGGTCTATTTTATGTTCAGCTTGTACTGTATGTGTCTGTTTACACGGAGGGGGATAGAAAGGTTTATGAGTCATGCTTTTTGTTATACGGGAATGCCCAGCATTCAGTTTCCTTTTAATGTTACAAATAGGAAATTTGGGTGATTTTCGCACTTTCGTGTTTGTGATAGATGTAGGAATTCTTTATGTTTTTTTAACAAATTACTCACAAATTACTCACAAAGACCGCGTCACAATGACGTTTTGGCTCAGTCATTGTACTAGTCTAGTTTTCAGCTTCTTTATTTAATTTTTACGCTGACCCCCAACGCATAGGCTTTTTTTTTTCCAATTGGCAAATATGTTGTCATTTTCCTTTCAAAAAATGCAGCCCTCGGACTCATTGGAATTGGGATCAACGGGGGCCACCCGCAGCTTTGTAGACAAATCAACATTTTCAATGATTGTGACTAATTGTGTGTAATCTACAATGGTTATATGCGAGTGATTCTCTGACTCACACTGACCTTAATATAAGCTTCAATTCTTCACATGCGTCGATCATAAAGCAAACGTGCAGCCTATAAATAAAACTATATAAAGCTTGTTTATAATCACATTTATTTCAAATTATAATCCATTTAAAGGGCCTTCACTCCTACCAAAGGGTACTGTATATAGTATAATGGATAGTATATCTTTATCCCTGTGCCTTCAAGTCTCCTCTGCGACAGACTGGCGTTCCACATCAGTTCCCATAATCATGAGACTGCTTTACATGGACGCTGGTAGTACGCTCGGCACCTCTTTGGTGATCTTGTCTTCTACTTTAGTCACTATGGACAACTCAACCTTTCTTCTACCCAGTCCTAGATTTCAATAACTTAGACTAAAACCAGGATGTTTTGTTTCTATTCTACTGCTTGGTATTTGGGTTTTGAATGTTCCTTCCTCATAACGCATTCTGTCGTCTCTCTTGCTTTGATGTCTTCAGTGTTTTTCAGGTTCACAGGTTCTGCATGTTCTCCAGGTGGATGTCCACTTCGTGACGTTCACTGGTTGTTTAAATAAAAGCAGTTATTATTATTATAAGGTTTGTTTTTTTTCGATCCATTGATACCGCTCTTGAATGGATAATTGGACCAAGGACTCATCAAGGTTTGCCCACTTAAGGCAGGAAACTGGGCAGACTAGATGGACCAAATGGTTCTAATGTAACGTCAGAATCTATGTTTCTATGTAAAAGGTTTAGCGTAACATAAAACATAGAAACACCCGCCATACACAGTGAGTCCTGTATGGGATTGCTGGTTAGCTTATCCCTCTAACCATCTCGCAGTCTGCTCTAACAGCTGTTCCTATCCCCGAGGTGGCGTCTTAATCCAAGCAGATGTTCAGGCTTTTTTCCCATTTTTTTACTTTCTCTTTGTAGTCTTTTTTTTTTGCTTTTGTGCATTGTGGAGTGCAATGGGTTATAAGAGGTTAATTTAAGAGGACAGGACGAAGAGGAATTCCCAGGATCTAGAAAGTTAGACGAGTTTGTGAACATTATTATTCCTGCACCTTTATTGTCAGATTCTGCATCTGTTTTAGTCAATAAATCTGTTAATTGTTACCCTGCTCTTCCCAATCAATACTCATTGCTATCATTATATTTTTCGGTGTGGATTCTTGGACTGTGGCCAAAGGATTCAGGTATTCAAGGTTTTTTTTGCTCATCTGCTGTGATGAGTGATGAGTGTTTTCTCAGCGGGTAGTTCTGTATGCTGAGATACAAAGACAGTGGGAATGGAACATGACGGAAGAGACAGCTGCTACAACATTTAGAATGTAAGGTCCAGGGTCCCACTTCTTACTACATACCACCCTTTAAAGAACTTCTACCATCTTTAACCCCTTAATGACATTAATACATGTACGGGCTCACAATACATTGTTTTTAATGGGGTTAAGGACAACCTATTGTCCTTAAGGGGTTAAAGATGCAATCACAACAGAGCTAGATTAGCCCAAATGTTTTCTTAACATGGTAGGGCTAACCCCTTAGATTTGTCAATAGCCTTTTATGATCTATAATATCACATATGAGCCACCTACTTTCCCCTATGCTATCAAATTGAATAATTCTTCTCAGGGACCGGTTGACTCAGGGCCACAATTGTACCATGGAATGGTCCCAAATCCTTCAAACAGGGCCGGTCTGACTTGGACAGGTGTAGTTACACAGTGTTACATGTGATGGTGTTTGTTCTGGTGTTAGTGTGTGTTTATGTGTGTTAGGGTTATTATGTATGTGGGAGAATGAGTGTATATATGTGTTATAGTGAGTATGCGTGTGTTTGTTGTTTGCTGGGGGGTTGGGAGGCTGAGGGTCCACTCACCTATACATGCCCCCCAGGCCAGAAGGTGCCACCCCTCCTTTGATTTTTCTATAAATATCAAAGTAATTAAGACCTCATACATAAGGGTCCTGCAATCGGGTCCAGACTGGCCATTGGACATAGTAGGAAAATGCCCAAAGAGCCTGTGGGCGAGAGTTCAGCGCTTCTTCTCGTTTTGCAACAAAAATATCATATAGCAGACAGAATTATATTATAACTTTTTTCAGGATATTTTTTGGTCCATATGTTAAATTGTTCTTTTAAGCTTTAAAGCAGATCTGTAGCTTCTCCCCAAATATTAACGTTTGCTTGGCAGTACATTGAGTAGAGCAGTCTATTGGGGTCTATAATTTAAAAAAGGAAAATGTATGTATCAGACACATACTTATGTGTAGAAGTTTATAACCCGATAAAGCTATTTCTTCCACATTGTTAAAATAATGTCCGTCTTCGATGGAAACCGATGTGTTTTGTCAATTCTAAGGAAAGAAGAGGAGTTCTGGACAGGAAAAGCCCCCAACGGTGCTTCTGCCACATTTGGTGCACCCAACTTTATAACCCTTTAATATCTGTTGCTAGTAACATTCTATAATGAATCACTTATGATAAAAACAACCATCAACATTTTACTAAGCTCATCGTGGGGTTGACTCAGTAAAACATGTTAGTCGTGGACGATTTGTCCGGAGACGACAAATTTCATCTCGATGCATTAACTATACATTATTCATGATTGAACGGTGGTTTTTTAATGCATACGTTAAGCTTTGAAGTGTGAACCTTTAAAACACAGCCACAACTCAACGTTAAGTGGATGAACCCCTTTAAAAAAAATATCCTTCCATTATTTTCATTCTAATATAATAGAAACATCTGTAATGTGTAATTAATACCAGTCTGTTAAATATGGGTTAAATATCTGAAATTCTATTCTTCTGAGGATACTAATTTCATTTAATGTGTCTGCTAGCATCAATGAACATCCTCTGGAAAATATTTAGCTGGATACAATGTAACCAGATTATTAACCCCTTAAGGACAATGGGCGGTCCCTAAAAACCCATTGAAAACAATGCATTTTGAGCCCGTACATGTACGGGCTGTGTCATTAAGGGGTTAACAACGGAAAACACAAGAAATCTCAAAGAAAAGACACAAACCATTTTAATTTATCATTCCATTATTAGACTGTATCTAAACGTTGATACCAATGAGAATGTTTACACATTTTTAAATTAATATTTTTTCTTTATATTTACTGAAACATATTAATTTCCTTATTCATTTAGGGGGATTCCATACTAGAAAACAAATCATTTATGCATCATATGCAACTGGTAGCTGGTTTGTGTCAATGGGAGTGCTTTCCTGCCCCTGATTGGCTGCTTTAAACAGCCAATCAGTTTCAAGAATAGGTATCCCTTTTTAACTCTATAAGTATAAATGAATGTATCTTCCTGTTTTGACAAATGAACTGTTCAATATAAATAACACTTAATTATTAGCTGTATATTTTGTGATTTCTTCCTGTGTTGCAGATGTCTGTCTGCTTTAATCCCCAAACTGTTTGTAAACTGTACAAAAAAAAAAGAAAAAGTAGGATCCATCGCCAAACAGGTGGGAAACAAAAATACAAACAAAATTAGTGTATATTTAGAGTAAATTGCTGGAGTTTTACACTTCTCCGTTGGCTGTGGCAATGAAAAGGTTAAGCGGTATGTTAATACGCTAAATAACTCGAACCTGGATGCCCAAACTTCCTGTAAATGCCAAAAATCCTTAAACAGATGTGCAAGGTCATTATATTACATAAGCGCCCGTGGGAACCAGCGTGTACCTTCAACGCGGAAAAACGGTTAAATTATTGCAAAGGAAACCCAAAGCTGTCCCGATTGTTTTACTTTTTTTTAATCATTTATAAATTATTTGAGAGGCAATTTAGCATCACACCAACATTTACGTTTCGTTTCCACGCATATTTCTTGCAGAAACCCAATCCGCCCCAGAGTTGTAGTAATCGGTAATTAGGCGTCATCTAAGTGTCACGTTTTTCCTTACTTGCTCAGAAAAGAAAAACAAATGCTACATAGTCTCAAAAGCTTGCAATCCATTATAGGTCAGCGAGCCAATAAAAGGCATCATCTTTAACACATTTGCATTGATTTCAATGGGACTGCTTTCCTGCCACTGATTGGCTGCTTGAAGCAGCCAATCAGTGGTGCTAGATGTTGGATCACGGAGGAGGAAGCTCTGAAGCTGCAGTTTTTTCCCAAAGGTGAGTGGGTTTTTTTTCCACGTGGAAACTGGAGTGTCCCTTTAAGCAAAAAGTCATGATTTTATAAATACCGTATTGATAAAGATTTAATTATATAAATATAATTGTGAAGGGCAATTCCGATTTTCCTCTGGCCAGTAGATGTTTCGGCATTCGATGATCTAATCGTCTCCCAGGTTTAAGCCCTGGGTGCACTGACTTATTGGGTATCGTTCTTGATGAAGAAATTAGCAAAATACATGTCCGGCTACTGACTCCGTGCAGTAGGGAATGTTAAATTATCGCATTGACCCGATTGTAGGCCGCACCCTAAAAGTTAGGTGCTTTTTTAAAGAAAAATTTGGATTTTTAGAAAAAATACACATTAGTGGAATAGTAAAAATAGTATTCTAACCAACACATTGTATTTTAACATTTTTGGTATCTATTATGCAGTTAGTCAACATATATTACATACAAACAAAAAACCTATAGCCATTTTAATGCACCTTACTTATAGATATGCCCCTTTGCCCCCATATATGCTGCCACTCTGCCCCCAGATATGCTGCCACTCTGCTCCCGGGAGTCTAGCGGGGCGATACGCGTAGACAACTTCCGGTGGCCGCACTTCCATCGTGGGAAGTGCCGGCAAGGGAGATTGTTAAAGCACATCGAGCAGACGTTCAAGCCAGTGAACGTTGGCATATAGGGGGTTAAAAGGCATATCATGCCAAGATTCCCCAGTATCATGGCATATAACCCTAGATGCCACTCTGGAATTTTCTCCGTATCCCGGTGGGCCAGTCCGGCCCTGCTGAAAGTATTCCAAAATGTTCAGATTCCCGCAGCCCAGGAGGACATTGCCCAATGCTCCAAAGCCAGCCCTCCATTGCATGAGTTACCCTCCTGTCCTCTGGCAAACCTGGAGAGCCCCAAGCCGACCGAGACGATGCTTAGATTTTATTTTTATAATGAAACCCAAACATATAATTATTTATATACGTAAAATATACTCGATTTAAAACTGAACAAAATCCTAACTAAATAAAAAAAAAATAGTTGATCATGTTACCTACATAAAGACATAGAAGTTTGTTAATTTAGCTGCTGGGTTTTATAAGGGCTATAAACACATCATTTAACTATTTATAACTTCTTTTCCAATTAGAAAAATAACATTTGTAGCCATAAAGTTTATGGTGTTTTTACAAAGTCACACTCTGTTGAAGTAAAGGTAGGCGCGCATGCATCATTCTAAAGAATTCAAGGTTCCACCAGAGTCCTAAAGTAAACCTAGGGTTCACAGACCCAGATATCCAGAATTTGTTACAAATACATACTCAGGGATCACAAGGTTGCCATTAGAGTGGTGAACCCGGTATTGTGTATGGGGCTTGGGTAACTGGGGCCACCAGGATCTGACACAGACCCCCCATTGGCCCATGGAGCCTTCTACCTGGGCCCTCACGGCTTGCTACCTGGGACTGGACCCTCGAGGCTTTGGGGTCCTGATAGCTCCTTTCCAAGGACTGGGATCCAATGGCCCCTTTGCGAGCATGGCTAATTACTACAATTATCAAGGTAATAGCCATACCATCTGCCTCCCCTTCCCTCCTAATAGCCTGTAAGCCCACCAGAGCAGGTCTTCTTCTTCATTTGTACCTCTATGTTTCATGTGTGTTCATGTTACTCTTAATATTGCATATTGTTAAATGTAATGTTATTGGGATTTTTTTTTTATTTTCCCTTATCGTATTAGCCCTGTGGAATATGCTGGAACTCTATGAATAAATTGTAATCTTGATAAAATATAAAAATAAATTCAACGCTAAACAACCAAGCAAGGAAATTTGCTAAAACTCAAGGAGAAAAATCTCACCATAAAAAAGTCAATTATTATTTTTGCATTTTGGTTATTTAATTCTTTTTTTTAGTTTATGCCAATGTATTGTGTTTTACGTTTGAAAAAAATAGTTCTTGAAAATGTACCGACCAAAATTGTAAATATTAACGTTTTTCAAAAGTAGCAAAAAGCTATAGTTTTAGCTCATGGCCCCATAGCCTTAAATTAAGTAAGAAAACCACTGAATTAAATAATTAAATTAAACAAGAACTAAACAAGGGAAATAACGTTTCTTCAAGAAGCCTTTTATTGTCTCGGACAAACAGAACATACCGGGGAATGAGTTGACTCTGTACACTTGATCTTTGAAGTTGTGAAACTATCAACAACCATTAGAGGTGTCGCTAAGAGGAGGTTCACCCAAATACTATCCTGCAATAGCTTGTTTGTGCTTAATCAGCTGTCACAACATCTCCATGAGAGATTGAATCATTAACCCTTGGACAGCCAGAGGCTCTACCTCCCAAGTATCCTTCTTTACGAGAGACAATTCCAATTTGGTACGCAGATCCCTCTGTGCCTCATTCTTACCCTGATGTCCCTCTTTTTTTCTGGAAGCTTGACAGGCTAGAACCTGTCCTCATGGAAACCTTGCCTTGTTATTATTTAAAGATACACTCAATTGAGTCACCTGCATTCAAGCAGAGATGTCAGCCATAACATACTGGTGGCATATGCACTAACCGGGAGTCTTGTATATGATCCCAGAAGTGTAGACTAGGAAGGAGTCAGTTCCAGACGGTGTGAATGAAAAATACACTGGGCTACCACGACCCACTGGAAGGCACTACTGGAAAGCTTGTGGTGCGTCCGTCCAAGGCGCTCCAGGAAAAGCTAGTTTCACGAACAAAAAAATGGCAATTCTTGTGATTTTAATGACCATCCAACAGTGGGGACAACAATTGATTGCAAAGCCCGTACAGGAACAAAATTAAATAAAGCTTTACGCGTTTCATACCTTGATCTGGCACTCACTCATAAGCTCAGGTAAGTGCAAGATCAAGGGGCGAAACACCTAAGGCTTTTGTTTGTTTACCATACATTATTTAGTTCCTGTATTGTCTCTGGAATCAAGTGGCCAATAGCCAATGTTGGATTGTAGTTAAAATCAAGAGTGCCTGTCTTATCTTCTTTTTTACAGACTGTGTGGCCCTGAAAATCTGCCCCTTCAACCAAAGACCCTGAGATTGGGGCAAAAACTCGGTGTCCATCCCTGAGAGTTTCCTGGTGTGGGTATGAGCGGATCACAGTGTTCTACAGCCCTAAAGGCAGACAATGTGATTATACAATAAAGTTTGTAAATGAAACGTAATAATTTTCTTAATTCCAACTCCGTCAATGAGTCAGAAAGTCACATGTAAAATCTCACTTAACCCCCGTCACACAGCCATGCTTTTAAACCAACTGTGTATCTCAATTTAAAATGCTGGATGGTATGAGAGGGTTGCGCAATACTTTGGAGAACAAACGATCGTCTCTCTGACACCCGCACAGAGATCATGCAAAATAATGATTGCACTACTTATTAAAGTAAAATTGTAAATTAATTGTTTAACCAGCGTTCCAAGCCTGATGTTTACTTAGACTTGTTACGAGTACTGTTTCATTGCTTGCTGAAAGTACAATGACCAAATGGCGCACACTACTATTAACTTTGAAAGAGGTCTTAATGGTAAGCAAACAACAACAACAGAGTTTTGAGGAGTGTCCTAAGTATTTCAACCCCAGATGTCAACCACACTGAGGTTTCATCTGATCCGCAAACACGACATTGATGTACCGGGGTGAGAGACGCTTAACAGGGGTATAACTTTCTATAGAAGTCGGAGATGTTTTTGTTGCTTGAAATGTTTGTCGATGTCCTGTTACAATGGCAGAGCTAGTGTGGGCTACAGCCAGGCTCAAACCAAACGCTTGGCTTTGCCCAGCTTGGTCTAGCTTCTCCGAAGGGGAGGAATGAGAGTCAGAACACCAGAAACACTCTTTCCTCTTTCATGTTTCTGTATCTTTACTGGCTCACACAACGACTTTACATATAGAAACACAGAATTTTTCAGCCCATCTCTTCTGCCCATTATTCCTGCTCTAACGGCTCGAACCTTATTCTGTCCTTGGTCTCTTCTTAGCCGTATGCCAGCTACATACAGGTTTAGGTTCCCTTACTATATTAAACTCTATCCAACAGGAGAATCCACTATTGCGCAACTTGTTGGACCAGGCCTGGGGTCTGGCTCAGTCCGGCTCGGCTTATGCCACAGGCTGGCTTCCTCATCTCTTCAAAATAGTTCCTTCAACAGAACACTGGATAAATGGATTTGCTGCATTAATGTAGATCAGTCACTTTTCCCAAATCCTATGTTTGACACTAAATAAAGCCATATACCTTAAAAAATAATCTATATATGCATTAAAGCCCTGCTTATTATGTATACCATGGGAGCAGTCACTCTAGCTTCCTGCTCTCAAGAGCAGCATGGGTTTCTTTCCCTATGGTAAAGTAGCTGATTGTTATTGACGGACTCAGGCAGCCTTTGTAGAGTAGGGAGAGAAATCCAGGTCTTATTCTGAGACTCCAGAGCAATTATACGGATTGCCCAAAAAAAGCACAATCTTAAGTGATTTTAACTAATAAATTCCATATACCACTTCTCAACAATATTCAATAAAATGAAATTAAGATATATTAGAACCAATACAAAGGCGCAACATCTAAACGATCCTGTACCTCGCAACGTATGGTATATAACGTAGCATGAACAGAAATGCATTGATAATATAGCATAGTTTAAATATTAGGCTCGAGTATTTTAAAGTATTTTATAAACATTAACCCCTTAATGACAAAGCTCAAAATGCATTGTTTTCAATGGGTTTAGGGACCGCCCATTGTCCTTAAGGGGTTAAACAAAAAGAAGACGTATAATATGCCAAGTCAAAAAAAGCAATATGTAGGAAGCACGAGGCTAAGTAATCAAAATGTATTCCGCTCTCTCATTTCACATCTTCAGATTTTTCTTAAAAAAACATAAAATTAAAGAAAAAAATATTTTTTTCAGGTAAAGCATGGGGGGGAAATGCTATTTGTTTTTATTTTTAATGGCTGTATCCTATTTTTGCGTGTAATCATTGGCAGGGTTTGTTCAGTTGAAGACCACCCACAGCATGGAAGAGGAAGTTGTGTTGTTGTTGAGTAGTGCTGTTACCCAAACACACGGATCTGTTTACCTACCTCTAGAAAAGCGTTCATTGCCCAGCAGCAGTTTCTGTGCCACAAATCAAATCTCTTTTTTTGTTTCTTGTTTGATTTTTTTGTTGTTTGTTATTTCATGAGTTTTCACTATAAATCACCTAATGCTCCTCTACTGATTGATTACTCCGAATTGACATATTAGGCTTGATAACGAGGGTAACGATACACCAAGACCACACCTGAGTTGACCCTGAGATTGGCCATCTGGCAAACCGGACAAATGCCTGCTGGGCTGGTACCACTTGCTGCCCATGTAAGATCTGGTTCTTTAATGTACGGTTATGGGCTGGATACACTCGGCCTCGTTCTGTCCCAGTTTGTAGCCAACGGTCGCACAATGCACAAAGCCGATGACTCTTTTCTTCCAAAGTCTGGCCTTGATTATAGTTCTTGACTTGTGAGGAGGTAAAGATATTCTGAATGTAAGCCAGGATTTTACCAATTAGAACATCACTAACTGGAATGTTCGGTTATAATGTAATCAGTATAGAATATGGAGGACTAAGCCTCAGTTGGAATTGCCACCCATGAGTTTGGCACCCTGTAGGTCAGTACACCACTGCCCAGGAGTATGTAAAACTCATACCTTCCAAGCACATTGAATGCACTGTTTGAATTCAGATCTAAACAAGGTCAGCACGAGCTATAAGCACAGGGTAACTGGTGAGTATGAGTCAGTGTGTGATGTCACACATTTGCAAGTACTCGTGTAACATTAGAACAGCCTTTTTAGACCAGTCCTGTTCTCTTTCATGACAAGAACAGGATAATAAGAAAGGTCTAATTAGCATTGTCACCTCCTAAATAAGAAACAATGAGATTTCACCAACTGTCTCCTTGTCACCTCCTGATAGCAGAGTCCACTACAATTTACACATTAGGCTAAATGTGTGTGTTAATTGACCCTAAAGCAAGTAAGAAGTGGGTTGATGGGTGGTCTAATTTCACTTCTGTTGTGGGACATCAGCCCTGGAGTGGGAGGAAGGGATTATGCAATAATCTGAATGCAAGCACAGCTGATGCAGCACCTCTTGCGGAGCTTTTATAACTATAATCAGATCACCATCACTATGATGTAATAACCACACAACAGATAAATGTCTATGAACATCTGCTTATAAAGATATTTTGTTGCTACTTTTTTTTAACCAAAATAGAAATGTAACCAAATAAACGTGTACTAATACAGAAACATGCAAAAAAAATGGCAAGTTAACGACAATTAATGACAAAGCCCGTACATGTACGGGCTCAAAATGCATTGTTTTCAATGGGTTTTGGGACCACCCATTATCCTTAAGGGGTTAATAGGAGGTAGATAGACTGACTTGCTTCAATTTATTGCTTGCATTAATTGACAGACATTGTAAATGCATGATATTCCCTGTTAATTCAGTTCTCCATTTGGAATTCCGGCGATGGAATTTTCCAGCATTTTGCCTCAATAGACAGGCTATGTCCTGCACTTCATCTATACACATGCGAATTCATATGTTTTATCATTCTCCCAGCGGTCCGACAGAAAACAACATTTCCCATGAAAAGTTTAACATCAAAAATGCAAATGTTCCCCGTGTTCCTTGTTTTTTGGGAATCTACTTAACAAAACTTGACAGGTGTCTAAGACAAGGAGTGTGACTTGGAATATAAACTAGCATCCAAATTGCAGGATTATGAGTATTTGAAAAGCAGTATTCTAAAAGTGTCATGAATGCTGACACACACCACAGCTGTTGAGTTTTTCTGTCTTCCATCACTGACATGAAGTCTAATTGTGCATGAGGCTATATGAATGAAACTCAAGAGTCCTGTTTTGCTACAGCCATGGTCTTTTCACTGATTTTCTTAGAACGTATGGAACCTGGACATCTAGGTCCTTGGTTACAGGTAATCCATGTAACTTTCGTTTGTCAAGCACTACAAATCAGAATTTGTATGATTGCCCTTCATCAATTAAGTTCGTCTTCCCCTTCGGTGGCAGCTAATTATATCTGGATCCTCTGTAGGTTAGGGAGAGAATTTGATGGCAGGACATTCATTGATAGGTATTTCATTTTATCTTTTAGCACAGATCACTGCTTGACTATAGTCATAGGATCTCCTGAGATATTACACCAAATGTCTCCTAAATAATTACACTAATTCTTGAAAAATGATTTATTAGCTTCTGTTGCCCTGGATGACCAAATAAAGGATAAAATACAGGATAAAACACCCCCTGTAAACATATTGGTCTGGAGACAAAACAAATGGAACAATTCTTACTATAGGCTTGGATTATACTTATTGTCTTAAAATAGGTAAAATAAAAAATATATATATTCTTACCATTTGCTTAGATCACTTCAACTGCAGACGGGTAACCACAGCACAGGATGACCAGTTGGCCAGCTAATGGATAATTAATTTAGAATCCCAAAAGCAGTATTACTGTTAGGATTCCATCCGGTTAATACGTTCTGACCATTCTTCTCCAAAGCAAGACAGAACTCTAGGGAACGCCTAAGTTTAAGATTCTGCAAACCATCAAATGTGGATTTGAAAGGCAAAAAAAAAACAAACGATGGCCAAAGCTTTTACTTTTACAAAACCAGAAAGGATTATAATGAAAGGTCATTGAAATAGAGGTGTCCCCTGGGTCCTGGTTCAGAGTGGCATTGGTATGGTCCAACATGCTACAGACTGTAGGCTTCCACGCCAGCATGTTTCATATCAGATGTAGACTGTGTCTGGGAGCATTAGGTGGGTAGAACACCCACTGTTTTTGTGATATCCAAGTTTCCATCTTCAAAAGAAAATACTGGGACTCCCAACTACTATTTCAAGGTGATTTTGCCCATTTCAGACAGGGACTCCAGCCCATCCACACTCATTTCCCGACAGCTATAATAAACAATGCGTACCTAATGGAACAGCTACATAATTGTATAATTGGGAATGCTGGGAAAAAAAGACTGAAGAAAATGAATTCTCTTGCCAGACCTCCGCTGATTTGATTCAGAGTCAGGCAAACAAAAAACACCACTTCAGTCATTTCCAGTTTGGCCTTAGGGAAAAAAAAAACTTGTTACCAAACTAGAAATTGCAATAAGGTTCCTCCCTGGACCCGCATCGTATTTTTGTTTATGTTAAAGGTCGTTACGTGTTTATGTTAAATGTCGGACGTGTGGATTTGGTTCCCCTCCAGTTTTTGACAACACCCATTGTTTAGAGCCAATAACAGACTGAATGCTGAAGATGCTCTTTACAGTAAAAAATGCACACCTTCCTTTTCATATATCAGATTTTTTTATTTGGAATAAAAAACAATGTTTAAAAAAGACTTTTTTTGCCCAAATTGCCTCTAATTAATGATTTTTTTTTGTAAATGTAACTCTTTGATGTGAACAACTATTTATTATAACAAAAAACACCTTCAAGGATCCACTTTACAGCTTATTTGTCGACGATCCCACCTGTTGTGTGAGGTCACATGACAACAAAGGGCTCTATTCACTAAAGGAAGCGTTGATAGGAGAGATGTGGTTCCCACTTCTTGGCTTCAGTATTCATTATAAAGGGTCAACCCAGATTAGCTTTTGCTGCAGTAAAGCTTGGCTGGCCCTGTATGTATAGTTTAATCAGATTTTTGCAGAGTCTCCCCACCCATTGAGTTATCCATTATACAGGGCCAGCTTGAGCCTTCTTCCTAGAGAAACTTATCTGCTTACTCTCTCTTTTAGTGAAAAAAACCCTAAAGTGTAATGGCCTCAGCCAATGCCTAGGTTCACTAAATTGTACTTAAAATAGATAAATAAGGCAGATCACCCTCTGGGGGTGTCAGAACCCCTGACGTTGCATTGCTCAATGGGCAATGGGCCGGTTACAGGGGACCTTTCATCTCCCCAACTGGCTCAGCACATCCTCCATAAACTGCATCAGACGGTGCTGCGCGCCTTTAATTCACAGATCGCCGGGATATGACATCATATCACGCTGCTCTTTGTCTTAAAGGTACAGCACACCTTTTAATGCAAGGAAGGCACTGACCGTAGAGAGGGGGGCCGCATGGTTTCCATGGTTACTGTATCTCTGCATGGCTGCCAATTAATCATGAAACATCATGATAAATACTCTAGCCGGTGATTTTATACTATTATAGCCTCAATTGTTACTATTATTTACTAAATCCAAAATGTGTCTCGTCATTCATGTATTACCATGTTCTCGTGGGGTCCTTTAAAGTCTAGATATATGTCCAGGTGGGGCAAACACTCATTACTTCAAATTAACAACTGTGTTGGATAAACTCCTTTAAGGATCTCATTGGAACCTAATGAACCGTGTGAACAATTGTCCACAATGGATGGATTATCTCCTTGGACAAGAAACAATCTATTAATTAGGGGTATTCAAAAAAAGGGATTTTATCTGAGAAAACAGAGTAATGAGTAGTACAATAAAAAAAAAAAAGATTAAAAAGTAACTGTTATCAGTGAAGAACAGCAAATTCACGTAATTAAAAATGTCCATTGGACTACTATGAGGGGAAGACCCTGGATATCCTTTACTTTGTTAAATACATGAGCTTTACTCTTTTTTATTATTTTAATCCCTTTATTATTAGCTACTGTACACATTTTGTGTTTAAACATGCCTTTTCCAGCCATTCTTTCCAGTCTGTGAAGAAATCCCAAATTTTTCCCCCCGTTCTTTACCCTTTGAGTGCCAGAGGGGTGTGCAATGTGTTTGCTAACCCTCGGTGCTGTGTGTGTGTGTGTGTTCTGGATATATCCCTGCCTGTAGGGCACGGATTCTCTCTAATGAAAACATTACACACAGGTGCTGTCTAATGACTTCCTCTCGTCAGTCAATGTACGGGAGACATCCTGGCACAATAAAGCGTCCGTGACAGTGTCAATTAATTGGTAATTATCGCAGCCTGCTGATGTTTTCGAGGCCGTAAAGTGTGGTTGACAGGTGGCTGTGGTGGCCGCCTGGGGACGTGAGCATCTGTAGATGTTTTATAAGGTGTTGGGAAGAGTAAAGCGATAATCAAAGAGGTGAATCTATGGCCAAGTGAGCTTTTTCTCCTACCCACCATGATGGGAGTGATAGAAGTTAGGCTTAGGACAGAACTGACTTAAATCATCTCGAGGTGGTCAAGCCACCCAACACATGGCTGGAGATTGAGCTGGACCTAAAGCAAGATGACCAGCTTGAGGTCCAGCTCAATCTCCAGCCATGTGTTGGGTGGCTTGACCACCTCGAGATGATTTCCCACATTTCCTATTATTCTGCCCTTTCCTAACTCATCCATTTGGGACCAAATAATAAAGTTAAAAAGACCAATATAATTAAGAGGGACCAGTATTTTTGTTGTATAAGATCCCAAATACGACCGTTATATGATTAGGGCTAATGTGCATTAAAGATATAGTTATTAATGTATGTTTCAAAAAAACAAAAAAATTAAATAGGACGCAAAAAGATCTTTAAAGTTTTTTAATGTGTGATGATTGCTGCTCACTTAAGTGTTCCACCCTGTTAGCGCACTTTATAATTAACGTATCCTGTATATCTAGAAAGGAGTGCAAAACAATTAAATAATAAATAAATTTAACCCAAAAGTGTTGGGAAAAATAAAGCAAAATATATGCTTAAATAATCATGCTGCAATATATCTTCAGAAAAGAAGCATGTGCTGACCGATCAGCCCACCGGCACTGCACCGGCACTTTCCTTCCTTTTCAACTTTTTGCAATGGATATACATGTGAGATCATATAATACACTTGGTTGAGAGATATATTTTTAATAGGTTAAATTAATTCTTAATTTACATTTTTTTCTTAATATTTGCTATAGGTTAATGGATATTTACAGATCGGCTAATCTCGTGCGAAATTTGCACCTTTCTTCCATCTTTCTAAATCCCATTCTTGTGCTTGGCAGGTTGGCCAATACATGGCAACGGGCATTAAAGACACGCTTGGTCTTCTTGATAAGCAGGTGACCAGTGTGTTCATTAACACCACGTCAGACTCATACCAACCCAACGGCATATTCAGCTAATATGCCAAAATGGCATATTTCAATTCTTTTGATTTATCTTTGATACATAAATAGACTGCAATTAACACTCGAACCTTCTGCAGATGTATTATTCATCCAAATACCGGTTCCCTAGAGATTAAGCCATTACATTATTTTAGTAACAATGTTATATGTGAATTAATCTGTAGTCACTAACACATAATTTTCACCCTTGCCCGAGTTCTAATTATTTTGAATTATTGGCAATTGTTTTGATGATTTGAAATGAGTGTTGAGTAGCGACTGTATTTAGGTTGATATTTTGGGAGCTTGTAAATTATTCATATGGAAGTACAGGGTGTTTTTATTTTATTTTTTATGTAGTAATGTTTCACAGTTTCATAATGTTGGGGAATATATACCAATAATGGAAATTCCTTAAAACTCATACTGCTTGGAAATACATATATTTAGAGAGCAGAAGCAGGAGACTATATTATATTTAGCTTAATTATGAGGACTTTTGGAATAATAAAATAAGACAGAAGATTAGGAACCAACTTTACAATCAATACATACATATGATTTACACGAGTGTAAATTTGCCAATTTGTTGACTCTTTCTCATTTGCGATGTTATTTGTGGAGATGTAGGACACACAGTCCTGAACCATTACTTTTGCAAAAATATCTTTAACCTGTGTTGCTACTAATAGATTTGAGAAACGTTTTTAGCTTTTCGACTCTTAGTAGCCCTCAATTGAAATAACTCCAGAATCCACACACGTTATGATTCCCACCGGGTTCCACAGAGGTAGACTGGGGATGACTAAGTAAACCTGGTTTAAGGCCAGTAGCCACCGACTGGATTCACACTCGTGGCCACACTCTGGAGGACCCAATCTGCTTCTGGAGGGACAGTATTGGTAAGTATGTGGCCCTATTGGACAACGTCCCACCAGGGATTTACTTAGTCCGCCAGATGTTGAATCCCGCCATGTGGCTCAGCTGCACTTCCCTAATAGTTGACTTGCCTAGATGATAACTCTAGGTTATCTTACCATGAATGTCCCTCTAGAATGGGTACATGATGCCATTAATCAGATTAACTATGATATATATTAAGTATCATATATAATAGTACATTTTTCTGGAGAACTTGGCAGTCTTTCAAGGAGAAAAGAATGTCACATTCACACACCACTGCACAATTATATAATGTAATGCGGCTTAAGAGGAATTTATTTTGCCTAAATATAATAAGCACATCAACTACTCAATTGTATTATGCGTAACCAGGATAAAAAAAATGGATGAAACGTTGGAATATTATTTAAAGGGACAGCGAGGCCATCATATGCTCTTAAAAGCTTATGATAGCTAAGTGGCCACTTTAAGTATGTTTTTTGGGGGGTTCCCCCTTGCAAATGCATGGAGGGGTTCTGCAGAATACCCCATATGCATTTGCCTGCCCCCAGCTCTAAGAGATGTATTTCCCCAAACACATCTGCTGATGCCTGCGCCCATATGGTGTACTCACCCCAGTCAGCTTCAGTGCTGGCTTAGTAAGGGTTCTGGGGGATCTAATGAGACCCCAGTGTTCCCATTGATTTCAAAGACAGCACTTTCCTCCCATTGATTGGCATACCTGGGAACTTCTTCACTCGGGCTACCCATAGCCTTCCCTTGCGGGACGTGGCCAGGACTGCCCACTGACGTCGGTGAGTGGTCCCCGCTGACGTCGGTTGGGGTTACCGCTGACGTCGTTGGGGGTTCCCGCTGACGTCGTTGGAGGTTCCTGCTGATGACAGAGGGAAACACCCCCATTTAAAGGGCAAATGGGTGGGGAGCAGGGCATGTCAAACCCCGCTCCCCGGAGGATTTTCGGGTCAAACCCGGAGAGTTCCCACCTATGTTAATTGGCCACTTTTAGCAGCCAATCACTGTTGTGAAAGCAGGAACATGAAGGGGGCAGTGCACTATAGCTCTGGGTCTATGGCTTTTCCTAGAGTTAAATGATTCCATTTTATTCCTACAGGTTTAATGAATGTATATTAAAGTGCTTGCAGCACAAAGTAATTGAATACATTGTTGGTAAGGATGCGTGGGAATCTAGACTGTTCCTTTAAATAAACAGCTGTTTGCTCTTTCAGTGTTCAGGAAAGCCAGGTGTTCTGCCAAACCTTTAGTAATTACAGAGGTTAAATTGGGCCCGTCTTTTAACAAAAATGTTAATTTATAGAACATAAAAAGTTATCCGTTTGCTAGCATGCCTATGTCTACTAAACACCATGTGGGAGTTTCATAGATTTTCCTATCAGGCAACTACCCCCATTCCAGATAATCTGTTGTTTTGTGTGATTTTTTTATTATTATTATTTTGAAATGTCTCAAGAGACTACAACATTTAGCTACGTTTAGGTTTAATTTGAGTTTTTTTTTTTTTATTTGGAGGTCTTCTTTAATGGGAAAGTTGCATGAAAAAATAATGTAGGATAACATTGACTAAAACTTGGTTTTATCTAATTTTGTTATAATAAACATCTTTTACCTGTAGGCCGCCATTGTTGTCAGTCATGTGATCTGCTGGGTGACTTTCCTTCCTTAAACACCACACTGAGCTTACTCTTTATGGCAAAAACTGCTGCAGACTAGAAGGGACTTTAGAAAACCTTCTAATTCCACTATAGAAAGAATTACCTTAAATAAATTCCAGAAAATGCATGTTAATTTTTTGTGTAAGCCGATTTTAAATAGTTTCTAATAAAATAATGATAATTCCAAACCACAAAGCATCTCCCTTCTTGAAACTCATTAACATTTTGTACAAAATAATTACTATGCACAAAGTCATAAAAGTACAAAGAATTTTTATTCTTTTCTTTGCGAACAATATGAACCATTATAAAGTTTCACATTTTGGCCAGTTTAAAATAACAAAATAAAACACTGTTAAAAAGAATAAAGATCCAAACAATTTAGCGATAAGTAAAATATAAAATATGTAAAAAAATTTAAAGGCATACAAATAAAAAAACATAATTATTACAATATTATAAAATACAGCATAACCAAGGTGCTTTTTTCGGCAGAGCACATTTGGCATTATATCTGACGGCCGATGGCCATCACTAAAAAAAAATAAAAAAAATAATAATAAATCTTAAAAAGTTTATAAATTATGTTGCAAGGTATTGCGACAGCCACAAGGCCCATTCACTAGGACCTTTGACAGGGAAAATGTGGTTTAAAAAAAAGTGTAAATAAAACTTTTTCAAACTCATTCTCCCTACCATGACCAGACATAAGCATGACCAGTGAGGTATATAGAACATAACACTGTCAGGCATATGCACAATAGAAAAAGTGCATAAACAAAATGGCCGCTCTTCTGTCAAGGAGCAGCCTTGGGTACGTTTGTGTTCATTTTTCTCAATAGTGTTCAACTTTCTTTTTGCTTTGGATACACAAAAAATGAGCCCACAAGAGTTGTGTATGTTCAAGTCCCAGCAGCAGTGTTGCATTTCCCTTAGTGACATGAATTCATGTCATTAATGCTATAGTTCCTAATGAAATAAATGTCTTTAAGGGTTTGAGCTATATATATATATATATCTATCTATATATATATCAGTTTGCACTCTTTAACAAGTAAATCGCTATCATCATACATCGAGCACCAAGTCGTACTGCTGCTCCTTCTTCCGTCTGCCACACCTGGTGATCAGACCGACATATAAAGTCAAAAGCATGACCCAGTAGCATGCATAAAGTATTGCACCAATAATGAGTACAGTCTGTTCAGATTCTGCAAACGGTTTTTTCGTTTCCTTCCATATAGTATAAAAGACACCGCCGAGGAGGATGGAAAACCAAACGGTTATAGGAATTAACCCTATAAAATTCACCACTATTGTTTTTCTTCCTGATGTTCCCCATCCGGCCTTGTTGATCGTGGCTATCGCAAACATCTTCGCTGGTAGTAAACTTGACATGTACAACACCGAGTAAAGAGACATGAAGACCATTACTATGTTCCCTCGGAGAGCGCTGGCAAAAGAGGATTTAATAAGGCCTACGAACTGCACGGTCAGCAAGAAGAGCAGGATGTTCCATATTCTTCCACGGTAGAAAAGTTGGATGACTGTTGCGATGAGGAAAAACGGAAAGAATCCAGTGATCACGGCTTCGTAGGTCATCCACAGATGGTGTTTGTGGAACCACAATGAGTTGTAGAGCCATTCTCTGAAGTAGGACTTGCTCCAACGTGTCTGCTGATTGAGCCACCGCAAATACTCGGTCGGGGTTTCTGTAAGGCACTTTGATCTCGCGGTGTATTTGGTTGCATAGCCAAGGCTTAAAACGCGGTTTGTAAGATGGCGGTCATCGCCGAAGCTGCACTGAGAACCTAAGAATTCTTGATTGTACCAATCTTCGATGAATTCGTGCAGGAGGGAGTTTCTGTACATCCCCAGTGGTCCGCTAATGCACTGGACGCATCCGAAATACGACTGGCACGCTCTCTCAATGTTGAAAGCCATCCAATACCTCACGCTACTGAGGAAGGAGATCCATGAATCATACTTGTTCAAAATCTGTCAGGGGTAGAAAAGAAAGAGAAGAAAAATGGGTTATTATTATTATTATTATTTACAAAATTAAATACTTAAGCAAAAAATATGCAGCACTGTCTAATAATTGGATCTCCGCTATATTATTCTGGTAAAGCGAGTATATATAATTGACAGTACAAGGAAAAATCAAAGCTATCCTAACAGAGCAGCTTATTTAAGTAGAAGGAAACACGCTGAGTGGAACATCAAAAGGCAAATTCAAAGTGCTCTTCCTCCCTTGGTTATATTTTATATTAATTGTTCCAGCAAAGCTCCTTGTCCAGAACCATTAGACTTCCCGATGGTCCTCTGGACAATCATAAATTAGCATTTCAGGAGGCTCCATGTCACTCGAGTGACTACAAGGTCGTATTACTTTCAAAGGCGATAGCGTTAGCTTAAGCCAGCAGGAAACCTTGGAAGGAGTCCTGCTATTACAGACAGTAAGGCTGGATGTACTTAAATATTTCTGTAGGCGGGAGCTGGTTTGGATACCCTTTGTTTTAGAAGACAGTGGGGGTGATACTTGCTGGCACCAATATTATGTCATAGGAACTCTCACATTTCTAATCTGTTTATCTGACTACTTGCCCAGCCAAATAATAAAAAAGAGTTAACATGGATAGTAAGATTAGGTTCTTTCAGTCACATGTTGCCTATTTTTTTTTTCTGAAATGGTCCACTGATGTTACCAAATTGACCATGTGTGGTGAAGTTCAAATGATCTAAAGGTCTGATTCCAGTAGTATTTGCTAAACCCTTACTTGAATCGTATGTATGTATAGATAAATCATTAATTTTGATAATTAGCCGTTGAACTAGTATAATTTTGGAAGAGAATGCATAAAATTGAATAAAAAAGGTAATTACCTGTACATCTCCTCCTACGCCTCCAACCATCATGTCCTCCTCTAACACCTTAACCATCTCAACCGATGATGCCGGATCAAGCACTGTGTCAGAATCACAGACCTAAAAAAAGAAAAAAATATATATATCAGAAAAATGTCAACCAACATACATAATACATACATAATCCAAGTTTATACAATGAGAATGAATAGACAACAAACCCACACAGGGAAAGATTTCCAAGCCAGCTGACTCAGAGATTTCCAAGCCAATCTAACTCTGATTAACTATTTGGTTAAGTAACATTGTCTTGCTGAAAAATACAATTGAAAGTGACAAGATACTAAATATCTGACAGGATTATGATTAATAGAGCCCTGAAAATATATATATTTTTTTTTTAAATGTTTCCCTTCAAGAGTTACAGACTACAACGTCAATGATGCTGAACCAGCCAGACCGTCTGCAACAGCTGGAGGAGGGAAACTTGCCTTATCCCTGCTTCAGTTATAAGGCACTTGCCAATACATATTAATTGCTGGGATCAAAATGTGACCCCAGAAGAGCTTTTGTTCAGGAACACGCTCTAATTCTTTTTTTTTATATAATATATATATATATATACTACGTTGATATACCAGAAACCTGTATAATTAAGCTACACTAACACAGGCCAGTGATCTCTATTTTAAGCTAAATGCTGAGTGAGGACTATATATCGAGGACTATATATACTAAACGTGAAAAGCAGTTTTCCTGGAAAGATGCCACTAGACTGTTCAGGGATTTGAAAATTCACATATCTAACGTCAAACGTTGAAATAACTTTCGCCAGATGTACACGGTGTGCTGGGGTTGAGCCGACCCTCCCAATCGCAGCTCCGTAGGGAAAAGACCAGCCTGACTCATGGCCCAGAGACTTTCAAATGGTTTTGGAAGGTGATAAATATTGTGGGATATCGAAGAATTAAGGTTCCGTTCTCCAGCTGGAGAAAGCAAATAGTCTATTTCTCCGGCAACGAATCTACTGTGTTTCTCACACTTAACTACAAACATTGCCAAACACTTGGGCCTAGTGGGGAAGGAGTTGGCTTGACCTCAACTTACATTAAAAGAGACTGCGTGCCTTCAGGTTTTACAGAGAAAAAAAATATTAACAGGAACGCATGGATTCCGAATGAATTTCAGGAAACATTCCTTATACTAAATATGCATTTCATCTCCTTAAAAAAAAGCAGCTTTACTGCGAATGTTGTGGAAATGTTTCTGGATAAAGTAAACTCTGTACAAAAAGTTTAACAAAGCACAGAGTATCCCAGGGAGCAGATACAATGTACTTCTCTATTTGATTCCAAGGGTTAAATGAGTTGGTATCGCGTTTAATAGTGTCACTTTCTTCTGAAAAAACACATGGGTTTTAAGTGCCGCTCACCAGGGAGGTGGCGCTATGTCAGAGTTAGAAGATGATGTCATCGACTTCCTTTAACTTTACAATCTGTTCACTTACATTATGCTAAGGGGGGAAAAAATCTGCTTCAAAGGAGAAAGCTGTGTTTTTAATACAGTGAATAGTGTGCTGTGTTCAAAAGGTACATGCATATCCTTTAACGTTCTCTACGGATTACACAAAAGCCCCCTTTGTGAAGGCTGTTTTCATTGGCAACCATGTAGCGGGTTATTGCTTACCTGTACATAATCCACACTCCTCCCCAGCGCTTTGAATGCTGTATACATCACTTCACGCTTTCCTCCCCACTTCTGCATGATACATATATACTTGTTGGAAAGAACCATCTGAGTGACCTGCTGCATGGTCTCTTTATGAGAGTCTTCGGTTTCCCCTGGACCTCTCTCGTGGAAGTTATTTTTCCATATGTATGTGGCGCAATTGTCATTGCCCATTATCTCACGAAAACAGTCCATCATGTAAAGGTCATCGTCCGAGTTCCCATCGATAACCATGATGACTTTCATTCCAGGGTAGGTCAAGCGTTTCACAGAAAGTAAACATTTTCTTAAGTAGTCTGGATCCTCTTGATATGCAGCAATACACAGGGCGACCGATTTATTCAGTTTAATAGGCGTTTCAAGAGATCGCTTCATTTTTCTGTGTTCCAAGTAGGCAAAAAGGCTTTGGATTATGAGGTGGAGCGATAAAATCGCGCCATATAGTCCAAAAGAGAAGTAATAATTGTCTGTTTGGATAAACTGGTAACCAACAATGTAAGCAGCTGAGATTCCAAGTAAGAGTGAAACTCCAAATAGCGTTGTTCCAATGATTCTTAGGATGCATATAAACCTTTCACAATGCATCTGCAACAACAAAAAACAACAAGTTTGTTAATAATATTCATGCAAATGTCAATAGCAACAGAGCAATATTGTTAACATACAGATGTAGAACATAGTGGCCAACTGTCGCCTACATCCAAGAACAGTCAACGGTTCTGGATGGTTGGCCCAGGTTCCTTTGGCGGCTGAAGGCATCTGAGCTAGGACTTTAGCCACATACTCTAGCGAGCATATTTACTAAATCCCTAGTTTTACTCAACTAAATTAGTAATTGTTAAAGCACTAAGTTAGCCTCTAAGGGTGGAGGACGCATCTAGAGTTGCACTAAAGTGTTTTCTATGTACTCAACAAGTTCTCCATCCATTGAGCAGCTCTAACTTTGGCCAAGTTTACTGACATAGCACAGGAATTAAGGTCAAGGGAATGTCAGCTGTCTCGTTTCTTGTCCATAAGGGCCAACGGTGTGTTTATCAAATAAATCCTGAGATTAGCCTTTGCGATATACAAATAAATGACCATTAGTCTCATCAGTCAACCAAAAGAATTCTAAATCTCCATTTTCTAACGTTCCACAGAAGATTCAAAACATTGCGATATGGGGTATCTTTACAAATTGAACATGGGGTGTGACCGCATGGAAACATCAATAGCTCCTGTAGTAAATATTTCCATCACACTCGAGACACTTAGCAGGATATATATATATATATAAATGTTAGTAGTAGTCTGTTCGGATTAAGCTAAAGGATTCTGGTCCTGGGAACAACATGATAAGCTTTCCGCCTGTTTTTTTCTTTCTTTTGTATTTTATCAGCCAGCTGAACATGTTCTGATTATGGTCACCACATCATCTGCTGGCTTTAGACGTCTATGGAACTCCACCCTCTTACATCATCCATCACAAAATTTCCTCCCTTCTTTCTTTCTTTTTTTCCTGAGCAATATCAGCCAGCCCAAACACAGCTTGCGGCGTTATAGTTAAACGTTACAGTGCCGGTCGTTGGATTAGCCTCGAGAAAACATTACCGACCAGATGCCAAAATACGTTTCATAGACGGTGGCTTTTTGTCATTTAATGTCTTGGAACTAAATGTAGTATTTAGAAAAAAGAGTTAACGCATTTACTTCTTTTTGTTGTGATAGAAGTAAGAGTCTACGTCCAAGGATTTTTTTTTTTTACACTTTTTGACTCTGCTTTCTAAAGGCCTCTCTGTGGGAAAGGAATGCACACATTTTACCTCAAATAGCACATGTTTGTACCTAACCAAAAATACTTTCACGGATTTTGACAGAATCACCTTTCAGGATACTCTACGAGTAAAAAAAAAAAGAGCTATTACAAGGCCTACTGCTGTTTATGAAATGTGAAGATCATGTTTAGCGAGCGCACCTTACTAGAGAAGTGTTTAAAAACACATTGAAAGACTGGTTACAATTTATCAAAGTCTCCGAAGTGTCACACGTTCATATAATGCAATTAAGGTCAATCTAGCGGACACTGGTTACAAAACACAGTCCCTACTCACGCGACATCTGTACATTTAAAGAAAAATAGATCAAATAAAGGATCGTTTTAATTAACAAACATGGCAGCCAGGAAATCACCAGATGGTAGATGATTGAATTACAACTACGGCATAATCAACAGGCCTTCGTCATCGAGCTTTTTATGAAGTGTTAGGCCATGATTCTAGAAGAATGGTATATATACCACGTTTTCATAATTAATTGTAATAATAGCATAACTTTACTTATTTAGAATTGCTAAGTCAACTATACATGTTAGTGTGTTACACCAAAGAACACTTCTGTGTCGTAAAAGTGACCTCAGGAGGAACACAAGAGATTAGAACATGATCCCTTATGGGTCATGCCTTTTTAAGCGAGTAATAATGCTGTCAGTGCTGTTGAAAAAGTACCAGAAAATTCTTGGGATTTACCCATTTATTACATGTGGCCTTTAATGTTAAAGGGGTAAGTTTGGCAAGTGTTTACGCACATTGTAGTGACCTATGCCAAAAGTCTTTGGCCTAACATCGCTAAAAAAAAGGTGGTACAATCCTTATGCTAACAGATGGTCAACGTGCAAGAGCAGGACCCTCTTCTCTGCACCAGTATGGCTTAACTAGTGTTAATGTTGTTGCTAACTCCATATTTTATCATTTCTAATAATTTTCACTCTCCGGTATTGTAATAGCGCTATGAAATCTATTGGCACGCTATAAAGGATATGTTATGTTATGTTATAGGCAGGGTTGGTGCCCATGTGTGTCAGTCTATCCATGCTAATGGACCTCTCTTAATGGTGGATGCTCTCTAATGTGCATACTCCATGAAGATTCCTTAACTTTGTATGGCAGGGGCTTATGGGTTAAGGGATTAGTTATCAAAGGCAACCAACAAGCCCAAGCAAGACAAGTCTACCTTCACACGGGTAATAAATGTCTGGATTAGGACCTCAGGGGTGAACCAAGGTCAACTCTCCCTTTAATAAACAGACCAAAAAAAACTTTTTACAAACAGCCTTCACTAAATATAGATCACCAGGATTGTTTATTGGCTTTTAAACAGTTTAAATACGCTATTATTTTCTAGCCCAAAACCTTTAGAGAAATAGCCTAGTCTCGTTAGTGAATAGGAAGTGACTGATTAATATGTAGAACGTAGTCTTAACTTAATTAGCCACCAGAACATACATTACTAGATGGAGTCTGGGGATGGGATGTAGAATTATATCATGTCTGGTGACTTCCCAAAAGTTCCCTGCCAAACGTTAATGCTTGAGCTTGAGAACCAGAGAATGAATGAGGAGGAACCTTTAATGAAATATAACAACATTTTGGAGGACTTACTGACTGTGAATGAGTTAGTAAATCATGCTGCTCAAAGTAGACCTACCCCAAACAAGTCTTACACTAATCAATGAACCACAAAACATGGCATATTTTACAACTGGTGTTTAACTGCTACTCCCAAGACACTCAGCCATCTAATATGAATGGACCTTCCTAGACCAGAGTATCTGAAGATCCTGCCCACTAGGTATTAACCCCTTTAATGTCTGGATTGTATGTAAAAAAATTAAAAATATATTTTTAATTCAAATATGTATGAAAATAATGTTAATAATGTTAATAATAATAATAAATATTCCAAGTTAAGCGAGGAAACTGGAAGATCATCAACCATGTTTCCATCTAAAAAAAAATACAGTATTGATTTATCCACTAATTTCTGTGATTAAAGGGTTAAAAGGGTATTCGGTTTTCAGTGAATCTGTAAGTATAATGTTCTTAGGGTTACTTTGATCTGAACAAAAATCATAGGCTGTGATTATGAGGAAAAGCTATTCCCAGTCTGTAAAAAAGAGTTACTCTGCAAAGTACAATATGTCTTTGTTGTATCCAGCCTTAAAGACGGTCATTTAAAAGACTGACACCCTTTTAGGGTTGAATACCCATGGGAGCAGGCATGGATAATGCATTGGTTATACAAACATAAGGTGTAGGCTCTTACATGTGAGGCTTCATTTCATCCAAGCTAACTGGACACACTACTTGGCTTGGAAAAACTCCCTTGTACAACATAAAGATACCCTGTTGCAAGCTCTAAAAGCCAACGCTAAAGAAGGGCTAAATATGTGCACTCTATATATAGTGATACTTGGATGGAATGAAGAAGGTGTTTGTGGAGAACTCAAAGCATAAGATAATGCCCTGGAAATGTCCAGTGGAAAAATAAGTGTGTAGATAACAGCTTCCCATGTGTAGGAACCCCTGATGAAGGGCCAAATAATCTCATAGCTGTCATCACCATAATTGACATACTCCATACCCCATCTCCTATCTTCACACAAACTCTTGGATCAGCCTCCAGATCCTAGGGAACTCCAGCCTACACAAGTTATCCAATCACATACAATAAGGCCCTTGCGTCACTCAGGGAGGTCTGGTTCTACTTGACGTCAAAAAGGTATTCCCCCACATGGATCACGTGGGGTGGGAGTACAAGAGACAACTTCATTACTTAGCAAGCATGCTGTACAGGATGAGAGCCAAGACCCATACACTGGTCTCTCTGTAAGAGCTGGATTTTATGATTAAATACAAGGCACACTCCTGACTTCTCTGCCTTTGGACTGAACAAATAGCAGGCAGCACACTGTACATTTCACAAAATCTAAACTCCTTCACCCAAAATAAAAACCTAAAACACACACTGATGTACTGTGCAACCACATTTTTATACATTAATAGTGGCATCTGTGTTTTTTGTATTTTTGTCTTATAACTTTACATAATCTCTGGAGATTTCAAGACAATCCAGGGAGAATTCTAAATCTGTTATTTTTTTGTAGGATACTATATAGCTGTCTGAATCCTGATTATCTGCCAGTAACCTCACCCTAGCCTTCCTTTCCTAACTGTATTTTTATTAAGTGTTGTGCATGCCACGTTTCAGCCTTAATGACCTTCATCGGGCTTGATGAGGGCAGGTTATGAGACCTATCACTGGTTATCTGCTACAATCTACCTGGGAGACAATGGGAGAAGATGCTTGCCACAAAGTCATTGTCAGAAATCATTGAGGATGTGTTAAACAATCCTCTTTTTTCTTGTATGCTAATAATATGCAGGAAAAGTGCAAAAATATTCTTCCTTGCCTATGGCTACAAAGTCTGCCTGAGCTCACCCAAATCATTGCCATTTGAATAGAAGTGTCTGCAACACATCATGAAAACCTTTTGTCATTGCAAGTGAGGTTATACTTGACACCCCCATACATAGACAAGTCCCTGGCACGTACTGCTTTCTTTCTGGAGGTAACCCCCCCACCACCTACCACATACACACACACCTCCTCCACCACCTTTTGTACAGAGCCTCCCCAATTTATAGAAGATATAGGATACAATTATTATAATGATTATGCTAAATTAGACTAGTAAAAATACAATTATAATAAAAAATGAAAATGATTATAACAAAATAGTAAAATGTAATTTTTTTCTTTGCAAAAAATAATTTTTTTGGCATCTATGTATGTATATGTATATATATATATATATATATATATATATATATGACATAAGAGCACATTAAAACACATTTGTCAAAATGCTTACAAGATTAGAAAACTCAAAATCATTACCTTGAAAATGAATCTCCTGCTTCTTTCGAGATGTTTAAGGTTCTTCCTTCAGAGGTTCCCAATTTTTTGAGGTAATCAGTGTTTTTCAGCAGCGTTGAGGGAAAAAAAAACTGAAAAATCACTTCTTTAAGAAAGTAACACTTTTTGCAGTGTTTAAAAAGAAAACACAAAACATATATATATATGTATAAATACAAATATATATGAAAATCAAAATATCCCACGTGTCTTCCAAAAAAAAATATTCTATCTAGCTAAATTATAAAAAAAATAAAAATAAAAAGTAGGATAAAACATTTTTCTAATGTTTTCTCCCCAAAATGCCCAGTGCTTGTAGAGTGTAGAGCCTGGAGTGGCAGTGCAGGGATCAGAGGGCAGTAAAGATGCCCTGCATCAGGCTGAGAGCTCTGGAGGCTGATACAGGGGTCCTCCTTAAGACCACCTTCTCCAAAGCATCAAACTGGTAATTCTTTCCAGACGTTCTCTTTGTATTTCTCTCTTTGACGTTTCCCCTGCAGTTGTCCTTTCTTCCTCCTCCTTCAAGTCAAGTTAAGGGGTCTTTAAACTACTTCAATGCTGGTGGAGTTCTTCTCTTTAATAGGGGCGGGGAGGAAAGGGGGACAAGGAGGAGGGGCTGTCTTTACAAAAAAAAAAAAAATCTTACCCATTCAAAGTTTTCAGACTAGGCTGGGATCAGTTAAAAGAAATGCAACTCAATTACATTAACATAATTGCAACCATTTGGGCTCCATCCAATACACATATGCTGTGACCACCTGATTTCCTCTAGGTGTTGAGTTGCATTCAAAGGGGGTACAGGCGACAGACCTTAAGACTTGTGATGTCCCTTTAACCGCTGACAGGAGATACATTATAATATATATTATTTAATAACAAAAAATTGTATGCATTTTAGGGTTAACTGTTCTCAGCTTCATACATCTTACTGTACTTAATAAAAAATTATGTAAGCATTAAAGGGTTAACTGATCTCAATTTTATAAGTCTTATTGTGTTTAATAACAATATGAATGTATTAACTTTATAAATATTACTGTAATAAAATGTGTGCTTTAAAGGGTTAACTGGTCTCAACTTTATGGATGTTGCTGCATTTAATAAACACGAGTATGCATTAAAGGATTTACTGCTCTCAACTTTATAGAACTTAATGTCTCAGTAATAATCTGTAAGCATTTAAAGGTTAACCGGTCTCAACTTTATAGAGCTTACATGCATATATATATATATTCGAAATGTGTGTGGATTGTATAAATAAGAAATATACTGTTTCATTATGATATTTGTCTATTATTATTTTTACACACCTATGGGTCATTCGGGTATTGCAGGATGAGCATCCACTGGAAAAAAAAATGCTATCAACGAAAGGGTTAACTCAGACATGCACGTAGTCTGTTATTATATACCTCTTAGGGATTCATTTGGTATGGGAAGTTGGTAGGGGATGAACAGAGAGCAGTTTTTTTTTTTCATTCCAGATTTCCAAGAAAGAAATACCCCCTGGACAGTGGCAAAGTTTATAATATCAGATTTAACCCCTCTCTGGAGGGCAGTTATTTCACAGCATAAATGTCATTCATAATGATGAACACATACATGGTCTCTGCATCCATCCCCCCTCAAGCTATTGCGCCATGTCGGCAGTAGGTGGCGCTGTTTGAAAATAATGAAAGTAACATTAACTGATATCAGGCTTTACATTAGTAGAATGACTCTATAAACACACTACTGTATAGCAAATGTGAGCTTTTCAGTGGCTGGGTTGCTTATAAAGTAGAACAAGCTTCTTTATACAGCTTTCCCCTTCTTGTGGTCTGTAGGACTGTAGTAATCAAAGAAACTTAAATGTCTTAGGTTTTCTGCTCTCCCCTGTTTCTTATTAACTCTGGGATAACTGTATCAACGTTTTACATATTGTGTTTGCTGCCCCAGTTACAATGCATATCAAATGCAACTATGGACTGCAGGCTGATGGTGAGCATCCTCTAAGGATTAAGTCTTGACCCTTTGAGTGCCAGAGGGCAGACCAAGGTAAAGCGTTGGCCACTTCTAAGGCACTTAAATGGTTAAGTATGTATGTAAGCTACTTGCTTGCCACCCCCAAAGAAAAATAAACACATCCCGGCACAAAGCCTCTTACAGAGACTTGGGACTGGATAAGATGACATTCCCAGTTCATTTGCTAGAAAGCAGTACTCTTAAAGGATAAATAAATATTCTCCAAAATGGTATTTTCCTTCCTTACCCACCAGTGCCTGAGAAACACCAATTGGTGTTAAAAAAAAAACACAAAAAAACTGAAAAAGCAGCAATATAACAAAACAAAAATGTGTCAAATATGAAACAAAAAATATATATAATAGTCGTATTTATGTTACAAAGCTCTCAAGTTACAGATCTGCCTCTGAATACAATTGGCTTTTTTCCTCTGTTTTGTTTGCCTGTGGTTTTTGTAATTGGTGTCATTTTTTAAGTCATTGTGTAGCCAGATTAAGGGAAGTGTGATTTGTATATGTATAGCTCTCAACAAGAGAACATGTCTCAAGGAAGAGAATGCTTCCCCTGCTGCCAGAGCTCTGTTTGTAATACACACATAGTGAAAGGCACTTTTATATTTAGTTTGTGGCACTATTATTTTTCATTAAATGGGATCTTTACTCTTAAGGTTAAATATAATCCGGCCAAATGCTCAATTGACCAAAGGGAATGGCTTCTTTTTATTTGTTTCTACCCCCTGTGCCAACATCTGTCTCCACATCCAAACTCATTAAACTCCCTGTTATTTACTTTCCTTGGGTCTTTTTAACTTCAGGGTATAGATTTGACCTGTCATTACATACCCCTCCTCAACGTCACCATTAGATCTTCCTCTGGGGCACACAACTGGACTCTCCATAGCAGAAAAGTATATATAATATATATATAATATATATATATATATATACTTTTCTGCTATGGAGAGTGAAATAGTTATGTGATAACACTGTATATAATTATATATATTATGATATATATCATATATATATATATCATATTTAAATATAATTATATACAGTGTATCACATAACTATTTTCAGTTACAAAAACAAAAGTAAAGGAGGGCCCTGCACAATCAAATATATATATATCTAATACTAGAAGGTATCAGGTATTTACTGGTTTACTTTTATGACTGCAGTGCTGAAATAGTTAAGAAACCTCTTTATGGAAGCCTCACGTTGCAGAGCTTTGCCGAAACAGCTGAGGTTCAATAATATCCCAATGTGTTGCTAAATGTCTTCTTTTAGCTACCGAACTACCATGTCCTCAACATAGGCTATGCCTTAGGTTTACTTCCTCAAAGGTTTCACCGTTAAACCACACTGTCCTAATAATCAATCTATATGCACTTATAGCCGCTAGATCATTATCGACCACTGGAACATGACTTTGGCCAAGTTTCAGTCACATTATATTTAATTATATCATTTCTATCTATCTCACTACTCGCCATAAATATAAGTATTGCTAAAAGTATGAATTACGATGCACTATGCCACATCATAAATATATTAATAACACTATTATTAATTATTTGCCTTAAAAGATTTTGAACACTGTTGAAACTGTTGTCCCATTAGGCTGTGATTTATGATGGCTTAGATTGCATGGTGGAAGGCAATTCCATACATCTCAATGGAAGCAGATCACCCATAAGGTAAAAAATAAATCAATTCACTACATGTGGTAGAACGTGATCATTTCCTTTAAACATCGTCAATACCAACAGATGGGAAGCCTAGAGGAATAGGATACTTGTTGACTCCATAATCGGATAATTTATTAAGAACTTAACATTTAAGTGCTGCGTAAATTGTCGGCGCTATATAAATAAAAGATAATAATATTAATAATAATAATAATAATAATAATACAAAATTACGAATTCTAGCATTGCTGATCTATCAATAACCACAAAATGTAATCAAATGAAAATTCAATATGTGCTCCATAGGAACCACCATCCCATATATATCTAGGGTATGTGACTTGATTGGGTATCATTCAATGGGTTACAAACTCATTTTTTTTCATTGTCCATGTTTTTGAGTGCAGGAACAGACCATAAATCTGCCAGAATGTCATGGCCATGAACAGATCAAATGAAATCAATGGTTGTATTTTAAGAGATTTGGGATTTTATCCACTAGGAGGGATTAAAAAAGACAAATATAACAGTTCTGGACTATATCATTTTTTGGCTTTTAAAGGGTGATCTATGCTGTGTTTTGAAAATGATCTATAACCTCAATCCTTCCGTATCAGTAATCTACCCCCTAGTAACTAAATGTACTACCGCAGAACGTGATCACCCAACAGAAGGATACAAGCGATCTCAAGGAAACACAGTATGGTTCTAATAGATACATGGTGTCTTAGTTGAGTTAAGGGAAGAATTGTTTTCATCACTGTTCACTCATTGACTGGCTATGTCAAATAAATTAGCTCTTTTTTAAGTTTAAAATATTATTATTAATAGTAATTCCATATCCTGCATCATTAAATTGTAACTCAATCTCCAATTGGCCAAGGAAGGACTTTAGATCCACCTTGATATCATCGGATATTCTTGCATGAAGAGGAAATCACGTTTTTGTGAACAGCAGAAGAATTTCATAGGAACTCATAACTAAAATCCAGTGGCGGAAGCTCTAGATTGTAAGCTGTTGTGACCTGGGCCCTCTTTACCTAATGTATTGGTTTGTTTTAGTCTGTCAGTTCGAGTTCTGTCATTTCTAGTTCTGTCAGTCCCTTTGAATGTAAGGACTGTAAAGAGAATAAAATATTTTCTTCCTAATGGAATAAAATATCTCAAATTTACCAAACTGTGCATAATTTCTCTAGAGACGCTTCCAATTAATGCCAGTTCCGCATTTAGACATTTCAGTGTGTTTGGACCCCATTTTACATTTAAAATGTGCAGATCATTTCAGGGTGTTTTCCCCACATCAACCAGTAAGGAAATGTGTTTATCTGTAGTACCCAGTAGGAGAAATAACATTTCCAATTAAAATATTTTACTGTGATAAGGGGATAAGAGGCCAGCCCAGAAACATTTTGTGTGCTGCCTTAAGGAGCCGCAAAGGTCACATTGACTTCCCAAACACAGATGGACATAATGTCTTCTAAGTATAGAATGGACTCTCAACGTTCATCCCCTATTATGTATATATAAACAATAAAGCATATCAGATTTAATACTGGGCTTTCCAAATAATAATAATAATAATGATAATAATATTAATAATAGTAATAAAATAATAATAATAATAATAATATATTTCATATAACATTTAAAAATCTGATTTGAGGCGCAATGTTTCAGCGTATATATTATATATATATATATATATATATTAATATATATATACCTGTTTATTTAACATTTTTTAATAGACAGAAAAATATTTTTCCATACGTCCTGCTTTGATATTTTTGCCAAAAAAAAATCAGCGTTATATCATTGAATCAGAACTCCTAAGACAGATCCCAGACAAAAAAAGGGAAAAGCCAAGAGATGACACATCCCTTTCTAATTATACTCCACTATTTAAAAGCATTCTCTCTCTGCTGCAGACACTTCCTCTTTAGTCTTGAATAGTGCGGTCCACCAATACATTGCCTCCTTACACTTTATTTATTTGTTTGCACTGGAATTAAAATCTATATTACGAAGACATCCACTGCTTTGTATTGTTTATTAGCAACATTGTTAACACCCTCTTGCTTTGTTTGCAACTGAGCTAATTGAAGGCATTATCCATCACAAGCCAAGATTGTATTTGCCAGGATGCCTAATGACAATTTCACTTCTAGGTGCTTTATTATCCCCTAATACAGTGCACGGTTTAAAAAGACAGATAATAAGCATATTATAGTCAACTGGGCAGCACCAGTGTGTACTGGGATTTACTGGATATCACTATTGTGCTAATTACAGGAAGTAACAGCAATGGCCACCAGGGGGCAGAGTCATGTAGACAGCTTGACATTTCCTCTTAATCATGTTTCTCAGATCAAAATAACAACTAATTAATTAAAAAAAATGAAATTAAAATTAAAGATTAAGAAGGTAAATGGTTCAGTAACAAGTTTACACTTGACGTTACTTATCACTGAAAATAATTTCAAAATAATGATAGAAAATATTAATATAAAAGCTCAAATAGGTAGATTAATAATCTAATATTCTGTTTCTTTTAAACAACAGGTTAACCCATGTTATTGGGGAGAAAATAATAATGTAATGTAATTTTATGGATAAAAGTTATTCTTCTTTCTCAGTTAATATAATTAATTCCATTATAGACTGGATGGGGGTCATGATTAGGTCTTACAGATCTATTCATATAGAGTTATTATTTCCATTCATCAATCTTTAAGAATCTTTCTTTTTTGTAGTGACTTATAAACATATTACCAGTGCGACAACGTGTATGTATATTGTACATTTTAAAAAAACAACAATGTTGGAAATCATACCAAGAGCGGTGGCATCTTATCTGCAACAGAAATATGTATAAAGGCCGATTATTCTGCTTATACATGACAAGGGCGGAAACATGACTTTAGACATTATGCTTGTCGTTCACCCTGGCATTTTTTTAAAATTACCCCTAATAGGTTAATGCCTATCTTTTTCAATACCTACCAGAACTGCACATTTCTTTGTACACCATAGTGTAATGTCTCTGATTTTTTAATGTCTTTAATAGATTTTAGGTATAAATTATTTAATATTTTAAAATTTGTATATATATTTTATACCCACATAACCAATCAAGCTCTAAAATATGAATTTGGGCTATCTCTCTCTCTCTCTCTCTCTCTCTCTATTATATATATATATATATATATAAGATATATATATATTAAATATATATAAATATATGTTAAATTATTTGATAAAAAGTAACCCTTATTGTTTTATACAACAGGCACTGATAAAACAGGACATTTATAAACTGTTTGTCGTACGCATATTTCTCAGCGCTCATGCGACGTGACATCATGGCAGACAGGACATTACATATGATCTCACTTCCTGTGTATCTAGAACAAAGCTGTGCATGGAATTATAGGTTTCTCGGCTTTTACTTGTGATAAGCAGCTTTATTCCTACCTCACTGATAAAAGAAAATCATTTTAAACACGTACGCTATATATTTTCCGACACTTTCTCAAGTTAAAAACAAATGCAAAAAGGTACTGACTCTGCAATACAACTGAACATTTCCATAATAATACGTATAATGGAATCTTCTGCATTTGTTTATTTTTGTTATAGAATGTTTTCTTTTGAGACAAAAGAAAACAAAAACATGCCTTCTTCCTGTGTTTTCTTGGGACGTTTTAAGCAAAATATATAAAGTGTGAAAAAATGGAAAAGCTACAATGTATTGGTGGATGTTTTTAAGGATTTTTGTTTATGTAAAACAGCCTTTAATGGGATTATGTTTTCATGCATGTAAAGTACGTTTGGCACCTCAGTGGGTGAACAAAGGATCAATTAGGAAAGTGTAATTAGCACAAGCTTTCTTCATTTGTCGTTGAGTAGCCACATTTAGAGGTGTTAGCCACCGTGTGTGTGTGTGTGGTCTCTGAATGATGCACCTTTAATGAGACCAATAGACTTCCAAAGACTAGGAAAAAACAGCTGGAAAAGGGGTTAGATTTACAACTAAACAGGTTTATATCCTAACCATAAAGATATGAACGTTAGAGGACACACACACAATGAAGCCGGGAAAATAAAATAATAATAGTCCAAATTTACTAAAACTGGAGGAATTCTAGAATTCTAGTTGAAATCAAAGTGCCAGCTCAACAGAATGATTTTATTGGATTCTGCAGGAAATATCTATTTATCAAATATATTGAGAATATATATATAATATATATATATATATACAAATATTGGATATCAGAATGTTCCAGAGCTCCCATGTGTCCCTGTTTAGGAGAGACAAAGCTTTTTTGGGACCCAGTCTTTCCTCCCTTGATGTCCCCAACGTGTGTTAGCTCAGAAAGCACGTTGGTAGGTATGAGTTCTATGACCTTAAATGTCACAGGGTAAAGAACATCTCAGAATATAGATTTAGAATGTTATCTGTATAAATAATATGGTATGCATTATTCTTCTAAATGTCTTACTCGGTTTCATAAAAAGCTATTAATAAGTCATAAAGTCCCCATTGGTGATGGGTATGTACGGAGCACCGTTGGCCCGATGACCAAGTCCGGCTTGAATAAAACCCTTACTTTTTTTTTCTCTTAATTTATTCATGATATAATCAGATCTTTACCAAACATTATTATTTCTGATAAATCGGAGTCGGGTGGAAAACAATCAGGTATTTGTGATAGTGATCATCTGTTTAAGTTCTACCATGATCGTTGGAATGGGGCGCAGCTTGATATTCTCGGTGACATCAGCTTTCCAGTACGAGCAGGACAGTTAACGTATGCGTATTTTGATTGGGAATGTGATATTTGGTCGTTGACTATGACTAAGGCACTGTGTCCCGGAGAGGTGTCAAACTGCGGGAAAGTATATTAAAATTTCCCTTTGAATGTGTCTCTTGTACAGTGATCCGAGACACAATGGGCACAGGTAGTGCATCATCTGTTTATGTTTTTTTAAGTTATTTAAATTCTACGTATCCTTTTAATTGAACGTTTGTTTATTACATGGCAGGAGCCATCTTAGACGCAGGAAAGAATGTGGAAAACTGTTTTCATACACATTATATGCCACATTTTTTCCACAAAGGCCGTCATCCCCGTGGCATTATTTAAAATGCAGCCCCCAGGGGTGTCGCTAGGTGGCGGGTGAAGCAAGTGTGCCTGTATATATCATATTTTCTATAACGCTTTGAAGTTAGCTACTCATGCGCTGTGTTGTTTGCTTTCTCTCTGCTGAAAAATAAAATACTGTGAGGCCTTGTTTATGGTAGACCGTTTTCTCAGAGACCACCATGTCTTCGAATGTACAGCCTGTCTCAGTACAACATATTCTAAACAACATGCCATCAAAACCCTGGTATTATGCCGACGAGACGTCAATCTTTATGGAGTGCCATATATATATATATATGTTATCTTTACTATAGTTATATTTAAGATACATCCTTACAAACAGTTTATACTTTACCTAGGGAAACCTACATGTATATTTTTTTCAGTTCAACTTTGTTTAAGCCATTTTATAGTATATAAGAGGCCCAAAATACATATATATATAATCAAATGGTAATAAAGCCAGCACTCCTGGTCTTCAATAACACTTAGCTTTTATTGCAAGACGCTAAAATATCAACGTTTCAGTCCAGCTTGTGGACTTTCATAAGGACAAGGCTTGTTGGACTGAAACGTCAATATTTTAGTATCTTTCAATAAAAGCTGAGTGTTATTGAAGACCGCGCGTGCTGGCTTTATTACCAGTTGATTATTGTTATTTTGCTGACAGCCAAGCACCAGACACAATTTTTAAACGAGGGAAACTATTATTTGTTACCATATCTATGTTTTGGTAGGAGTGCAGGGCTATTTGTTATATATATATATATAATTTTTTCAAAGTCCATATTGTCCAAATGTATTTAATATTTGATGTGGTACATGCATGTGGATTACATACAAAACCCACGTGAATGACGTTATTATTATTAGTATTGTTTTATATTACACAAGATATTGAAGGGTAAACACAGAGAAGACGGGGTAAAATTCAATAATCACCTTAAAGAAACACTGACAATTTTTTTGTTTTTGTTACATGCAAAGTGGTGAGTGCCCTCATACAAAGCTGGAACTCTGGGGATCAAAGTTATACATTTTGTTTTGATGCACATGCTTTTGAGGGATGCAACTCCTATCACTGTCATTATTATTCTGGCTGAGGGATAAAATAAAATAATAGAAGGATCCTAGGGTGGAGATTTCCCTGTCTCCTTTTCAATGTGCTCAGATAGCTGTAGGCCATAATTAGTTAATTGGTGATAAGCAAGCGCCATTTATAATAATTTACCAATTTCTATGTTCAATGTTTTTAGTTACTTGAGCAATCTGAGTTGAGCATCTTGCAAGTCTATCAGGAGTGAGCCTAGGGTTATTGGCCCATGGGTGCAGGGAGTGACAAACTCACTCTAGCCTCCATACACACAAACACGCTTACTCTAACACTGTAGACTTATATACACTTTAACAACTTACCCTGACACCCACTTTCTACACCGACACCCAGACACTATACACTAACACATACACACACACTCTAGCACTGTACCCTAACACCCACACACTCACTCTAACCCATATGCTTACACTCACTCTAATACCATACACTCAATAACACCACACACAGACTCTTTCCTTGTACAGTGCACTCCTTTTTAATTTGTTGATATACCTTGCCTTATAGCCCTTGCCAAGTTGGATGTTGGTCCAGCCATTGAAAGTCAGCAAGTAGCAACTCACAATTAGTTTGCAAGTTGGCAGTTGATTTGAAATATTGATGAAATTGTGCTTTACAAGCTTGACCCGACTGCCAACTTGTGTTTATTTGACCTTCAATGAATAGAAGTATTCCACACCCTTAAAACAACAATGTATAGAAACAGTTTATACATTAGAAGTAACGCTTCCAACGAAACCCCTTTAAAACAACTGTGTCGCTCTTTGGCCATTTAAGATGTTGGGAGGTACGGTCTAATTAGCTTCAGTAGGTAACATGAGGAGGCATTGTTATTCTTGTCATAGGCATAATTGGTTTAAATCAAGGATGTCATGGAAGCTGAGCCGGTGACCCCCATGACCTTCCCTGTAAGACTCACACAGCCAGTGTTGTAAGGGTCAGGCGAACCGGATGTGCGTAAGTCCAGTGGTCTGTTACCCCGGATTGATTTCACCGGAAGGGGACCTTAGTTTGTAGTCTGTTCATGGCTGTGTGTAAGGGCCGCTGGAGCCCTGTCAGCTAGAATATGGCTTTTTTGTTAATATCTGTCAGTAAGATTAATCAGCACTTGATGAAGGTCTTGTTATCTCTTTCAATACGAGGTCTGTGAATGCCGGCCGGATGACTGAGAATTCACTTTCTCACTAGAATTCACTTTCAGTATTACTAAAAGCTATCTGCTGAACAAAATTGTGCCAATTGGGCTTTATTTATCAAAGCAAAACCACAGAACACAATAAAATCATTATGCGTATTTTTCACTCAGTCTGTTCCAGTTTTGCATCCAAAGAAATATTTTTGCTGACAATTTAGAATTAATTACTTAATACAGCTGTTTAGCATCAGCACACATAGCTATTCTGCAATCTAGCATTGAAGGGGTTAACTACACGCATATGCGGACATTTTTGCACACGGAAAGCTGCTTTTCAGCACATCTGCTACTTTGTATCATATATACACACAGTACTGTTCAAATGTTTGGGGTCACTTAAAAAGTCCTTGATAAAATAATCAGAAAGGGATCAGAAATCCAGCGCAGACATTGTTAACGTTGTAAATGACTATTGTAGCTGATTTTTAGTGGAATATCTGCAAAAGCCCACTAAGTGGAACATGAAATGAATCGGAAAACAGTGTAGACCGGACTGGTGCATTTGGATTCATCCAAACTTATTTCTTAAAATAAAAAAAGAGAATCTGTTACAGCTGCAAAGGAGGGGACCAACTACTCAGTAATGTCTATGGATTTAGAATGCGGTGTCATAAAAGTACCTGTTGGTGTAATGGCCAGGCGTCCCAATACTTTTGTCCGTAAAGTGTATATGACAGATTAATGGGCAGCTTCATGCTCTGAATGGGTCTTATCTGCCAACTTATTTTCCTGCTCAAAAAATGAAGTAGGATTAAGTCATATTTGCAGCAATGGTAGCATGGATGTCATATATTTATATTTCAGCGCTTTGCTAATGGTTTTTGTTTTGAAAAGGGATATATTATCCTTACTCTAAAAGATAGATATTTCATTGATATGTTCGGTGTTTATTTTAGCATCAAACGTAAGCACAATCTTCATGTGATAACTTGGTAAGAGCTACATGAGTATTATAGGGAAGCCTGGAAGCGCTTTTATAGCCCCAAAGAAGAGCGTTGCATATCAGCAAATCCCCACTAACCCCAATTTCGTGAATGCGATAATTTCTCTTTCAGGAGTATCGGTCACTTGATAAAGGGAGGTCGGCAGAGCTGGACCAGGGAAGACTAAACAGCTCTGGTACTTTAAGGCCAGTGGCCACTGAATCATGTGACTATGGCTGCAGGCTGGATATGCCCTGCCACATGGTGGGTTCGAGTGGCAGTATCGGATTAAAACCTAGGGAGCCCCCAGACCACTAGGCTTTGACCTGTGTGCTAGTCCATAAAAAGGTACACAATATTAGAATTTGTACCCTAGACCAACGCAGATGCCCAGTTTGACCATAGGCTCCGAGAGAGTGTAACTTTGTGCTATATTGACTTTTTAGATTTCCGGAATAATTAATGCCATGATTCATATCAACAGGACGAAAACTTTGTAAACCACAAATGGGAAAAATAAGCATATAGGTTAAATTTCCATTCATTTAGGAAAAGTGAGATCAGTTATAATTTGGAAGGGAGTGCCGTAGATGACAAGACAGATCTAGATATTTTGCAATCGAGGAATGCCCTGGAATTATTTTTGTTTTCTTTACTGGTGTAACAGAAATTAGGAAGTCTGTTGGAAAAGCAACACCCTTTATGGGTACATTTCAAAAGCTAAAAGGACCTAAAGATGAATCAGCTGCCATGGACGTTTGGATTACAAGGAAGACATGTATGTTCCGGCCCAGACTGGGATGACTAAGTGGCCATATTACTTGAAGGCCAGTGGCTGCCAAATGATGCATGAGCGGCTGCTGGTTGAATACGTGCGGCTACGCGTTATGTTTTTGTGATTTTGCAGTATGCGGCCACACATATCCAGCTTGCTCTCATGCACTGTAGGGTTTGATCTGCCCATCGAGTGCAGAATCAGTAAGGATGTGGCCCTATCAGCCACCGGCCCACCGGCAATCAGCCAGGTGGCTGGTCAAGGCCTTTTACTGTCCATGTCTCTATATATAATACTTATGTTCTGACTTATATTCCATGCCACATTGTAACATTGATACGCGAATCTTCTTTAGAGAGTGTCTCATTTGGTAATCTATGTGGATATGTAAATGTAACGAAGGCTGGAAGGTCTATTTAAACCCTTGGGGTGAATAAATTGAATTTCCAGGAAACAACCAAAATCCACAGCCCTTTAGATAAAGAACAGTACATCATAAAAGTTTAGTCCACTGAACAGTGATATATAACACCTGGTCTAATTATTTATTACAGGTGCCGTAAACTTGAATGAGAAACCATTATCCTTCAACTGCTTCAAGTGAATTATCTTGGAGAGCAGCCACACAATACAATCCCCAATACGTTAGCTGCAGACATGATATCAGCATGTACATAGCATGATGTCTTCCTATTAATATCAACATATTAATGGTAATTGACGGCTTGAGATACCACAGCAAAGTACGACTTGACAACATCTAAGGATCTTCTGGAGTTCCGATGAGATATTGCAGAACTTTAATGCTTATTGGACATTTGCATCACGTCTGCAAATTATCTCATCACCCCTTGCATCATGTGTACTAGGAAACATTTTGTCTACTTGATACAGTCACCTTAGACTAATTCAAGACGAGTGTTACCAAGAACATAAAGGGTTTCTTTATGATCTAATATTCTATGGACCAGAGTTACGTGTTGGTTGGGAAGTGAACTGGACCTCTGAAAACGATAATTGCTCCATATGGTTTATTTTGCTTCACTACTAGATCAGCATAATAATATGACTCTGCTGAACCTGGTGAACTGAATTTAATTGACCGGGAGTCTTCTTTCACTCAAATGTCAGAGCACATCCCCATGTTTTGAGAGATGCGGAATGATGTTCTATGACCTCCATCACCACGAACAGGAAACGGTGGGATTATTACAACATTACAGCTTTTTCACGTAGCCTTGTCTGCCAAAAGCAATCATGAAGAAGGATACAATGAATATGTATATATACACTGCAGTTCAAAAGTTTGGGGTCACTTAGCTGCCTTTATGGAACAAAAGGAATTTGTAATGATTAGTTAGCCTTTTAAACTTAAACGTGGATCAGCGAACACAATATGCCATTGAAACACAGGAGTGATGGGAGTGATAAAGGGCCATTGGAACACAGGAGTGATGGGAGTGATAAAGGGCCATTGGAACACAGGAGTGATGGGAGTGATAAATGGCCTCTGTACGCCTATGAAGAGATTCCATTAAAAATCTGCCGTTTTCAGATACAATAGTTATTTACAACATTAACCCTGTCTGCCCTGGATTTTTGATCCATTTTATGTTATTTTAATGGACATAATTTGTGTTTGTTTCAAAAATAAAATTTCTGTATATACCAGACTTTTGATATCTTTATTAGTCTTTGCTTGGTTTATGTTCAAGCTGAAAGTTAATTGTCTCCAATGAATAGAAACTATTACATTGTGAAATGTCACAGTATTACCAAGTTAATCACTGAGAATGTGTGGAGTCCACCCTCTGTTCTTGAGTTATGTTTTTGTCTTTTATTAATTTAATGACTTTTGTTGGTTATTTTGTATTAGCAAATTATTTTCCAAAGGGTTCTGTTTAGGATATGGGTCTACTAACTGCTTGTCCACACTATGACATGCATTAATACAGAAAAGGAGTTTTACTTTATCTGGAGCAAACCAATGAAGCTGAATCCTCGGAGAGTCTAGGTCCGTGATTTTGCACAAGATCTTTAGCACATTTGGGAAAGAATAAACGTCACATGGACCCATCGGAGATAGAGGGGGAATTGGTTTGTAAGTAAAAGTTAATATAGTAAAATCAGGGAATTATATATGATCTGTGATCAATAAACACTTACCAAGAAATGCTATATTCCAATGGAGATGTCACACCCTCTACTAATATACCCCAAAAATCATGTTTATGGAAAAAAAGAGGGTTAATCCATAGAATCTTAAAATGTCCAGATCTGTATTAAGTGCTCCTTCACCATAGGGGCCCATCTTGTCGATCCAATATGTCTCACTATGTACCAATCTTTTGGCTAAGCCCCTTCCCCTTTTTTGGAGGGCTAGATTATATAAATCCTTAAAAATACAAACTCATGAAAATTGAAGGAATGCACATAGTATACTCCTTTACTCCATTTACTCCATTTGTGTCTTTCATAGATTCCTTCATTTGTTCTTCTTATGCATCGTGTATCTGGTGGGCACTGTAAAAGATATTAATAAAACATTTAATGCCATACGGTATTTACATTTTAAAAATGTTCTTAAGAATGCACACACCTTGCACATCTCATCCTTAATCTACTCGTTTCCATACTAAACATTGAATATTACCTAACATTCGATCATTCTTTGGTATTTCGGACAATACAGCTGGCGGTAGACATATAATGGATTAATTTGAAGATTTTTAAAATCTTAAAAATGTAATTAAATCTTTATTTTGATTAGGGAACAAATAGTAGTTAATAGAATTAAAAAGTCCTTCAAAGTGGAGTTGTTTTCTGTCCAAATAATTAAAACATTATCCCTTAATCTCCTCCATACAACTGTATTGCTTTTAATACGATTCTCCACCCAAAATAACATTACATTACCAATTAGTACCTCCCATTTGTAGATAAAATTTAACCTCAAAGTAAAAATAATTGTGTCTAAGAACAAAAATGATTAATATTAAAATAAATGAATCTTGTAAATTCTCCATATCAGAGTAAGTGTCAAGGATCTCCTTGACTTCTTCGATACCAATTTTATGTTCACTGATCTTTATTTTTTGCCACAAACATTTCTGAAAAAAATGTTTTTTACAGATCTTGAAGAGTGTTTGCTGTGTCTTTAAGAAATGAGGGAGGGAAAACCAATATGTATTCTGATACATTTAAGACTAAATGACCTAATTGCAATAAAATGACCACATTTTGGGAGAAAATAGAAATATTTACATACTTTTTAGACAAAGTTTACTTATCAAGACTTTTTTTTTTTATTTAAGAGAATATCTTTCATTTTCTCATAGCTTTACTTTCCATCCTTAATAAAAATGAACCAAAATGTGTGGGAATTGTAGATGCCTTAGATTCCTGTTGTTAGTCTTCTGTGTTTATTGTATGTAGCAAGTCACTAAGACATAGTCTTCCTTCACATACCAAAATGTTTTTAAAGCACGTTTCCATAATATTGTATCTTTTTACTTATTAAACTTGAGGTGCGACTGGTTGCCATGATAGATACAATGATAGATGAAAACTATTAATGTAATTGTAACATATGTACAGCATGTATAGACATCATACTCATGTATTGTCACACTGGAGCTTAAGCCTACTAAAAATGCCTCATGTTTTTTCCATTTTCGGTTAATTATGTGCAGTGATGTATTTAGCTTCGGCGCTGCTTGCCGTGGCGTCAGGATATGACATCATATCCTAATGTCCCACTTGTAAAGAAGGTGAGGAACATTATGGAGGTCCGCGCAGACTCAGTATAGCCCTCCAGAGTGTTAATGGGCTTTTGTGGGAAGATCAGGTCCTAGGTCTAGTTGGTCTCAGCCGGTACGCGTTACTGATTGTGCGTCATCATGAGGGTCATCATTCATCCACGTTTTGGGTTTGACCGATTTCTGTGAAGAATGAAATAAGATCACTTGTATCTCTGTACCGAACACAACCGGCCACGCTCCATATGTCTTTGAACGACATTGTTTTTTCAGTTAAATAATGCACGAGTTTATGAATTCCTTTAATACATTCTACAATTACATAGTCAAAGGATGAGACCTCAAAAAGGCTATTGGCATAGGGTTGTTAAACACATTTATTCCACCGTGACCTTGATCCAATTAGATTTAATGTTTTCTAATAAACATTGAAAATTTAATGCGTAGCTTAGACATTTAACTGTATTTATCCGTCACCTAATAGTGCTGAACCATAAATTAGTAACGGTTATAGTTTATTTTAATGACTTGATTTCTTTGCTTTTCATTTTATATCATCCTTGATGGTTGAGTTGAGTTTGAAACTCTTTGATGTTGTTATGTGAATTAAGTGGAGACATTTTAGTTATTATAGAACAATATCAATCAATAAAAATGCTTTTTAACCATTAATGAGTTTTGATTGACAGCTCTTACAACATTACACAGTGTAGCTACGGCAAAAGTGCTTCATATCATAAGTTACTGCATCATTCTTAATTATAAGTGAACTATATTATTATAATTATAAGAACGTTACACTGAAGTGGGTAACATCTTCTGTTTTTATATAATACTTATGTTATTCCCTGCGTTAGGGTTGTCTGGGAAGAATTAAAGGCACAATCATGAGATAATCGCGTCTAGAAGTCCCTGAAGCCTCTCTATGCAGCTGCGTGTTTTTTGAAGGACAGTCTGAAGGTTTCTTGGCTACCCCCTTTCCATGGTCTGATGCCAAGCGGTCTCGCACATCATTGATATTGGAGTTTGATTAACTGACCCCTGAAAATATATCAGGTCATCTTGTTTCCCTGTGAAATATGTACCCCATTTGTTCTGAGCTATAGAATGAAGAGACAATTAGCAGCTTGTCTGTGTCACCCATGTTTCCAAACAGCTTGTCTGTGCCGTCTTTATCCCCAAGCAGCTTGTAAATGCCCCAAACAGCTTGTCTGTACTATTTGTCCCTAAACAGCTTGTCTGTGCCCCCCACAAGCTTGTCTATGCCATCCTTGTCTCTAATCTGCTTGTCTGTGTCATCGTTGTCCCCCCCCAAAAAGCTTGTCAGTACCATAATTGTGCTTAAAAAATCTGTCTATGCCATCTTTGTCCCCAAACAGCTTGATATACTCCCCGCTAGTCAGCTGCATGTAGTGCTTTATTCAGACCCCTGTACGCATGCATGGAATGTGCGCCCATTGATTTTAAATGGAGTATTTTCCTGCAACTTGAGCTGCCAATGCTACAAAACCTGCCGATGCTCCACAGATAAGATGTAACAATAGTCTTTAGAATTGGGACACTATCCAGGACAGCTGGACATAAGCACTGATGTCCAAACCATCATGGGAAATGTGGGAGTGCTGGCAGCTATGACATTGGTTGTAATGCTCTGCTCCAGCAAGATAACCAGATCATATAGCGATGGACTTTCTCAGCAAACGGTGTCCTAATATAGACTCCTTTCATGTCATTGAATTTTAGGAAACATGGACATTCAGTGTAGATGTGCCTCCTTAATCTGTCTAAATATGACAGATAATATTGTAATAAATCTAATTGTTTACAACACAGAACGGTTTCAAAACCAAGGGATGTCAATGTATTAATTATTACCAACACAGAGTCATCCTCTGATCATCGGCGCACCGGGTTAAGTGGACCACAACAGCTTAACTCATGGTCTGTGTGGAAGGTCATTTAATAAACTAAGACAATAGACAAAAATAACTATAACAAGAGAAGAAGGCAATCGTGAAATGACTGAGGTTTGTATTGTTATTATTATTATTTATTCATTTATATAGCGTCATGATATTCCATAGCAATAAATAGGACAAGTAGGGTATCAAATAACAATATAAGAATTGATAACAATAATTTGGGCAATTTACAATCCAGGTTTGTAATTTGTATAATTATTCCTATTTTGTATGTGTAATGACTGATTAAATGTATTAATTATTCTTATATTTGTGTATAAAAAATGTGTATAAGAAATATGTTTGTTTATAAGATCAAAAACCTAAATAATTGTAAAATTATCCATCAGGTATGTTTTCTTTCACTTTACTTTAATTTAAAATAGTGTTTATGATTCACAATGCCAACTTTTGTTCCTAATTTCTTTTTTAAAATACATCCATAAACTGTAATTCAATTATTTTACATGCTGGTACATTTTAGTTTCATTTTGCTAATAATGTATAGTAGCTTGGTATTCTATATATTTTCAATCCATTCAAACTTTTTAATACAATCATTTTCTTGATAAAGGAAAAAAACACAGCTCATCACATTTCACGTAAAACCATGGAAACCAAAAATAAACATAATAATCTCTCATGTTTAGGAAAGACTTCAGTCTCTTTGGGATAGGTTTTTACCAATGATTCCTGGTTTTTTTTCCCTTTTTCAAGGAATTAGCCCTTTTTTTACAGTAATCCTCAATTATAACTGCAGTTCTTAAATGTCTCTATGATTATTAAAGTTAAATAGGGAATCAAAATGTAAATCCTAAAGCATGTTCCGGATTTAGGATTTAATTTTGGTAATCCAACTTCTATCCTGGGTGCCCGGTAAAGGAGGGGTGACGATCAATACTTCCTTTTTATATTGGGTTATGCATCATTATACATTGTAACATCTAAGTGTCAAACATAAAGCAGGATGTATAGCTCGAATAATGGGCAACTTGGTGAATAATTCACATCCACAGCCCTACAAGATCGTAGAGGAATCCTCCTGACTCAAGTCTCGGCTGAGTTGCGTTGTGCGTCAAAATCAGTGGCTTTCTTCCAACAAAAACATATTGGAAAATGAGATATACTTAAGGGGAACAGAAACTATTTATTTCACACATATAAATCATTGGTTTACATGACTCAACATAAAGCACTTCCATATAAAAAGTGTAAAGTTATTGGGGAAAAAAGAAAAAAAAATAGGTTCTTTTTTTGGTTTATTTTTTTCCTCTTAAAATTAATTTCAAAATCAGAAGCAAAAAAAAAGGAGAGATTATGACCTGGAACCTATTTTTTTGCACAGGCGGTGATCTTTAAAAAAAGCCCTCTGCCCTTCAGTCTAAATAGACATAGACGCCATGGTACTGTTGATAACAAAAATAAAATTAAGAAAAGAATCGTAGATGTAAATATCAGAAAATAGAATAAAAAAAATATACACGCATTTAAAAAAGTAACATTTCCATTTGGAATGTTCTACAACAACATGCCTTTGAAGTTTGCACTGCTACTCAATTGTTGCTCAATGTCGACAAGAATAGGAATGAATACAGAACAAGAAAAAAAATCCTCTAAATGCTATTGGGGAAATGTAGATTCTATCCGAGATCCCAAAGGCTTGTTTTATTGTATGTTGGGCCAATAAAACTTTGACAAAGACATGATAATTAAATAAGAGAGATAATTTGTCTATATTATGGAAGGTCTTTGGCTGCTTCCATCTAGGACTTGCTATATAAACAATATATTCAACTAATTTTCTCTTAATTATGGCAAACGTGTCCTCGGTTTAAATATTTGTATTAAGATATCACCATGTATTGCCGACTTCATTGATCAGCTTAAGTGACACGCTTGGAAATCAGCTGGACAGCTATAAAGTGTAACTTGACAGCAGTAAATTCCAAACAGTTTTTACTCATTAAGTAAAATGGATATAAACGTACTGTTCCAAAAGAAGATGGGGTCTTAATTAGAGGGTTATAAGAAAGTGATATATGGAGTCAACAAAATTGGAGATGAAGACCTCAGATGTCTCATCCCAAGAGGAAATAAAAAACAACAACTTTGATTATAGACTCCAATGTCCAACTTAACATGAATTTAGGTTCTTATGAACAGATGAGTTGCTCTCGGAATTGGAATAGTCAAGTGCGGGGAATGGTTTCCAACTCTCAGGGCCTCGCTTCGGAAAATCTTTTAAAATATTAATGTGTTGAAAATTGTACAACAAATAGAAGTCTCAGAAGAGCCATAACAGCCCAATGTCTCAAAGGGTCTGTAAATCTAGCATACACAATTGAGTGTCCTCCCTGCATCTAGAAGAACCTCAATGCTTCAGTGAATTTGAAGCATCCCTGTCTCCGACTAACTTGTGTGGTCATTCAAGAATACGGTATTCATGATAAATCATTACAGAGGCTCTGGGATCCTGTTTACAACATTCAATACATTTCTTTATTTTCGGTATCTTGATTTGGCAGAAGGTAAGAAGTGACTAACTCCTGTTTGTCTACAGAGTTTCCAAGATACAAAACATCATAGTAAGACAGTAAGACAGAAAGACATTTCAAAATATTCTTTAAGCATTATAATAACCATTGAGTAAGGAAACCGCTTGGTGTGATCATCAGAAATCCAGCCTCCGCACCTGGAATTAAGGGTTTAGAGGATAATGTGTGTCAAGTCCCTACCTGGGAACTTTCTAAATGAGCAGACCCTGAGACTCTTGAAATATTAACCCTTTAATAGCCCATCATAAAAGGTATTTGTAGCGACTTGCCAAATGTCCTACCCAAATGGCTGTATTACTCATGGCCCTCATGGAAACCTTGACTTGCCATTATTTAAAGACACACTTAATTGAGTCACCTGCATTCAAGCAGGGATATCAGATATAACACACTTATTGGGAGTCTAATAAATGATCCCAGCAGTGTAGAATAGAAAGACGTCAGCTCCATACTGTGTGACATTGACAATCTACCCCTTCACCCTGATACCATGAGATTGGGGGGGGGCACAAAAATCTCATTCTCTTTTTATTGAAGATGTGCAGGCACATCACTGGCAAAAACACACAATTTCATCTCGGTTTGAAATGTACAGACTATAAGTCTCCGAATAATCATAATGTTCTATAAATAAATGATTTAACCGCTACTCATCACAGGGTGTGATATTTTACCATTCATGGTATTTTCAGACCGGCAACCACATAGAGCAATATATATTTTCATTAAATTAGTTAAGTTTTGAGTGACTCATGTGTAAAAGAAAATCTTTGGGTAACACTTAAGTCCCGAGACTACCATATAAGTCAGCTTGTTTTTTCTTCTGATGACTAAATATTTTGGTAGAACACTTGTGCAATGGAAATTAAACAAAGTATATATATATCATTTATTTTTAAACGTATATACTTTACCAGAGGCCTTCTCTACTCATCATAGTTCTTTGAAATGTATAGTAAGAAATTAATCGCTTGGATAACTGAGACGTTTTTTTAAGGATTTCAAATTTCAAAGATGTTATACTTTTAATATAAAAGTGAGTAAGAATCTTTATTGATAGCTGATAGGATACATAAAAAATTCCTAACCAATGGAACATATGCTTGGTACAAAATCATCACAAACCAGAATATAATGTATTTGCAATGTGTTTAATACTAAGATTTTAAGAAGCTATTCTATGGCTTATTGAAGTCAATTAACAGGGAGGTCACTGATTTCCCCTACTGGCCCATTAACACCGTGGAGGATTTTGCTTAGTCGGCACGGTCCTCCATAGTTGACTTCCAACTGGTGCCAAGCGCCTGTAAAAGGCTCATCGGTAGAATGTTAGATGCTGGATAATATCACTAAAACATTGTAGATGGCGGAGAAAAAGACATTCCAACACCAACTTTGGACTGGGTTCTGGGCTAAAAGGAAAGACTTCTAGTGGCTAGGGACAGCTGTTAATGTATGCGGCTATGACTTTAGTAGAATCCATGGTGCCAAGATTACCAACCAGGTTAAAATCATAGGACAGTTTAGGGGAGAACCTTACACAGCAACATAAACAGAATTCAGAAATTCAGAAAATAAACCAAATACTGTAAACTGTAATACACCCGGTATAACAACGCACAATTCATCTCCTTTTCAGTCCGTCTTTCTAAAGGTTAAATCTTAGAATATAGTTTGATGAAGATTGAAGAGATTGAGCAATCACCGGTATGTGGTTTTGGTATCGTTTCCGCGCCATACAATATGGAATCCATCCAGGCATTGATGGGACCCTCTAAGCGCATAATTATTTTCTACGTTTACAGACAAGTGCAGTGTGAATAATTTTCAGATTTTATGCCAAGCGAATCCATTCCCTTAATACTTCTTCTAAACCCAATGTCTGCCAGTTAAAGCCAGAGGAAGTATATTTCATACAGTACTCATACGATGAATCATTGATTCGTAACAGGGAAAAGGAGTAGCCCTGTAGTTAATCTGGCAACAATAAACTTAAAGTAGCATTCTAGGCTTATCCATGTGCGATCTTCCTCTAGATTAAGAGAAATGTGTTCCAAGTCTACATGAAAACTCAGAAAAGGTGGTAGGACTCGAGACATCTATTTATATTAAACCTTTGCTGGAACAAAGGGTCTTCATATATTACAGGCAGCTTTCTTCCATATTCTTTATAAATATAGGGTTCACATGTAAATACATTATATATATAGCGGCCTGATAAGGCAATCAGAGAGTATAAAAGACACTTTGGGCGATTATTCAAATGATAATGCTAGAAATGTATCGGTATAAAGAACCCTATAAGGCAATCTGTTGAATATTAGTATATTTTATTATAAGTAGGAAATTAAATAAATTAAGTGGAAAAATACAAACCGCATGGGATATACACAAATATAAATTAATACATTCTTTGCTACAAAATACATGATGTTTGCGAAATTGGTATAAGACCAATAATATATTTTCTTATACCACTTGTGTTCTATAATTTTAATAGGGTAATGCACCAGATCATCAAATACAAATCTATTGCATGTTTTATTCTTTGCTAAGGCAGGTATTGGTTTGTATGATGTCATGATTATGTTTGTGTAATATGGTATTATTATGGTATTATTATGGTATTATTATGGTATTATGGTATTATTATTGATCTTTCCTGCAGTAAAGGCGTAGGGTTATTCATAGATGGCCCTACTATTGAGTTTTATTTTAAAAAATAAATTAAATATTTGTGTGACTATTCCCATTCGGTAGACTCTTTATTCCTTTTTATGTTTCTTTAATTTTACTTTTATTTGCTATTTATTTAAAAGTTTTAGTTAAGGGATTATCGCCAATCCAAAAGGGGACAATCCTTCCTTTTTTCATATTTTTCCTTTTTGGGGGGGAAAATTCTGGCATTTTACTCATACAGGTAATGTTAAGTGTTCTTAGATGATTGATTAAACAAAATGTTGTAATGTCCTATATTATTGGGCTAAATTCAGCATAAAACAAGAATTTATTGTATGGAGCAAAAATCATTAAAAAATAAAAAAACAGTTGCCTTTATTGGCATGGAAGCTACTCCAGATTATCTACAACTATATTAATTGTTAAATCTAGTTAATAAAAAAAACTGAAGTCCTTTTTATTAGTTTGTTTGGTTTTTAGGGTTTTTCGTTAGATTTCGTTAGATGATGCAAGTTGGTTTAGTTTTTGTATTTTTTGCCAGTTAAATCTGTTAATATCTGATTTATATCCCAAGGCTGGAAATATATTTCACATACTACTCATACTGTATGATGATTCATTCCACCACAGAAAGGGAAAATTAATAACTTCCCCGTTCAATTGATAAGAGAATAACGTAAACGCTGACCCATCTACTCACTAACCTTGAGCGCAGGCAACAGCAGGGATTCATCTGCTGGGAATCTCAATTCATATAATGCTCAGCCCTTGGCATTTTCATCATGGCGTTGGCTAGATATCTATTATCATAACCCTATATAATATTATTATTATTAATTATTATTATATTATTATTTTTTATTATTATTATGGATTAAGTGCTTTAATTTATTTAAGTGAGAACTAGATGTGTAAAATTAATTGACCGGAGTTATTAAATTATTTTTTAATGGCAAAAAAGACCAATTAAGCCCTTCTAGTCTGGCTGTTCTTCTGAAATAAAGACTCCAACCTTAATCAGTCCTTGGTCTTAGATTCAGGAGCCATATGCCTATTTCAAGCGTATTTAAATTCCCTTACTTTATTAGCCTCTACCACTTCTGCTGGGAGGCTGTTACACTTATCTACACTTTCCCCATTTGTTGCTATGGTAAATTTTATTCACTGTGGTGTTTTTCTAAAACAAACGCCAGATTTTAGGCACTCGCACTCTCCATGGACATGACCTCTGATTGGAGGATATCAACGGAAGTGCTGCCATTTTGAGGAAGTTCACAGAGAGGTTTTCTTCGGGCAAAAGGGCAGAGCTTCCAGGCACACCGTTTCCTCCAGATACCAAAACTGAGAGATTTTTGCTTGTTTTTTGTTTGTTTCATGGGGGGGGGGCTTTGTCTTCTTTTCTGAGATTTGGACAAATTGATCAAATTTTGTTAAAGTCTAGTGGTTACCATGCTGCCCCAAACTCGGTACTCAAATGGTTTTTACAAGCTTTTTTCTTTGGTAGACCAACACTGTGTGCTGCAGCACTAAATGCCAGACTGATTGAAAGCCCCCTAAATTTTCGTGTGGTCCATTTTGCAAAGGAGACAGGAATTAGGGGTTGCACTGGGCCCCCTAAAGCTCGGGACCCCTGTCGTTATGCCAGTGCATGCAGCAGCATGCAGCCCCCAGTGCACATGTGTGGAAAGTCCTCCATGGATTTCACTGGGAACACTTTTCTGACACTGATTGACAGCTTCAAGCAGCCAATCAATGTTGGCTCACAGAGGAGGAGGGCAGCCATTTTGACAAGACCTTGTCTGTGGCAGGTAGGTGCTTCACAGCAATACTTAGTAAAGTACGCATGTTCTTCTATAGTTTGGTTGTCAGGGATATTAGACTGTCCCTTTAACAAGAATCAACATAACCCAACATACACTGCATGTTCTTAAAATTACTGCAGTATACCAAAAATTACTTTTTCTTCATTCAAAAGGACAGCACTATGGCCCATTTTGACCCCTCAAATCTTCATGCAGCTAAACCACCCTCAACCAAGTTGTTTTCACTCAACTGACTTTTGGTCTTTGAGTGGTTAGAAGACTTCAACCATAACTGGTCTGGGATTTGACCTCCGTTTGCTTTTTGCATTCTGTTTGAATTTTGGTTGGCTGAGAATTAGACTTGGGCACCAGGGGGCTCTTCGTGTTCGTCTTCGTGCTCATCTTCGGCAAAAAAAAAAACTTCGTATTCCGCGAATATTCGCCCGGTCCTGTCTTCTCTTCGGGCGAATATTCGCGGACATTCTTCGTGTTCGGGTTTTCTTCGTTTTCCCCGGTTAAGGGGTTAATACGGGGTTAAAGCCGCTCTGGCGCCAGGAGTTTAAATGTCCGTATGAGCAACTCTATTGGTCGTCAGCAGGGGGCTCGTCTGCCATCAACCAATGGCAGATGAGCCCCTTGCTGGCGACCAATAGGGTCGCTCGTACAGACTGTTAAACTCCTGGTGCCGTAATTGTCCGGCAGATCCCGCTGGTCTCCCTGTTCTATAATTTATTAACTGATAGAACAGGGAGACCAGTGGGATCTGCTGGGTAAGTTGCAGCATTGGGATTTTAAAAGTCTGCACGAGCGACTCTGTTGGTCGCTCGTACAGACTTTTAGGCTACTGGTGCTGTAACTTACCCGGAAGATCCCACTGGTCTCCCTGTTCTATCAGTTAAATGTCCGTACGAACGACCAATAAAGTCGTTCGTACGGACATTTAACAGATAGAACAGGGAGACCAGTGGGATGTGCCGGGTAAGTTGCAGCATTGGGGTTTTAAAAGTCTGCACGAGCGACTCTGTTGGTCGCT